>JAJPUD010002205.1:304818-343178 GCA_023553655.1 Myrmecobius fasciatus | reverse complement strand
AAGGCTCCCTATTTCCTCCAAGATCAAAGACAAAATCCTGTTTGACATTCAGTCTTTTATAATCTTGTCTCCTACCTTTCCAGTTTTCTAACACCTTACTCCCCACCACATTCTCTTTGATCCAGTAACACTGGTCTCTGGGCTGTCCTACAAACAAGACACTATCTCTTGACTTTGGTAATTTTCTCTGGTTGAATCCCATGCCTAGTGTAATCTTCCTTCTCCTTTCCACCCACTGACTTCCTTGGATCCCTTTGAATCCCAACTAAAATTCCATCTTCTTATGTAATCCCTTCCCAACTCCTCTTAATTCCATGGTTTTCCTCTCTTATAGCTTGTTTGTACAGTTATCTCTTCTACATCTCAATTTTCCCCACTGTGGTTTCAACATATTGTTGGTCAGCAACAGAAATTAAATGAGGATTTTTGGGGGAGTTTTACAGAAGAGGCAGAGAGCACCGAGAAAAATTTAGAAACTCAGAAATGCATAAAATATAGACATACTATCAATCATGCTATTGTTTAATATCATAAATATGCACAATTTCTTTTTTAAGTCAAAATAAAAAAAGTTAAAGTTTCACATTTTAAAATTTCTTTTTTCATACAGTATTTTTACTTAACATTGATCTGCATATAATCTGTGACCAAATATTTAGCCCAAATTTTACAATCAGGTACTGTAAATGTCCCATATGTGGGGAAAAAAAAATAGACTTCTCTGATATGAAGAGAAGACCAAAAACTTATACATGGATTTTCCAGATTGTGGGGGCACAGTGCCTCTAACCCCCACAATGTGGAAAGGATAATTGTACACATCTGTGTGCTTGTTGTTTCTCCTTCAAATTGTAAAATACACTGATATTTAGAGAAAGGAGAAGTCTTTGAAGTAATTGGAGAAGGCTTCATGGAAGAGATGAGATTTGAAGAATGGACAGGTTTTGGATGAGTGAAAAGAAGAAAAATCTAGGTAAAGAGAGCTTTGAACTCCCTTCAAAATATTTTAAGGATTTTTTTTACCCTTAATTATATACATAACATATTAGGGAAAGTATATGACCCCCAAAAGAGACCAAGAACCACCACAAAACAATTCTGTTTTTTTTTTTTAACACTTTCAAAAATTTAATTTTTTTTTTTTTTTTTTTTTTTTGGCAAGACAGCCAGGGTCACACAGCTAGTAAATGTTAAGTATCTGAGGCTGGATTTGAACTCAGGTTCTCCTGAATCCAGGGCCGGTGTCACAAAATAATTCTTGTTCTTTTTACATTATATTCGCTTACAGATTTAGATTTACAAAGAAAGAATTCATATTCTCTTCCATACTCTGTTTCTTTTATAATATGCTACCACAAGGTAAATGGTAGTTCCTGATTAGTCTTATAATTCCCAACTCTAAATTTCCCACAGACAGAATAATTGGAAAAAAAGAGACTAGATAAATTTTCCCACTTAATTAGGCTTTTGTTAAATAACAAAATCCCTTAATGATATTGATTAATGATTGCATAAACCTTAGTAATAATAAATACATTTTCTTTAAATCTTGATCTAATTGATTTTTTTAAAAAATAAACTCCCTATTACAATTTGGTATCTTTCTCATTAATTTTATTGATCCTAATAACTATTATCAAATATTATCTATTCTGACTCTTGATTTCTCCTAGCCTTGATTGTAATTAATTCACCCTTAATATTCCTTACAGTTCTTTCTGTACCTCTTCTGAGACTTCAGGCCAATTCAGTTCCCCAAATCTCTGTATTACTTATCCTGATAGTCATATGTTCTCTAAGGAAGGCAGAGTGTAAATGTGAATATATTTCTAGACTTCAAGTCAGGAAGGCTTGAGTTTAAAATCCTGTTTCAAACATTTACTAAACCTCTCTAAACCTGTTTACTCAATCTATGAAATAAGCATAATAGGTAGCTAGCCTTTGCATAGCTAAGTTTACCTACATTATCTCATTTGATCCTCATTAAGACTCTGCCAATAGCATCTCTTGTTGTGGTGGCAAAGAACTGAAAAATGAGTGGATGCCCAAAAATTAGGGAATGGTTGAATAAGTTATGGTATATGAAAACAATGGAATATTATTGTTCTATAAGAAATGATGAATAAGCTGATTTTAGAAAAGCCTGGAAAGATTTACATGAATTGATATTGATTGAAGTGAGAAAAAACAGGAAAACATTGAACACCGCAACAAGAAGACTGTGTGATAATCAACTATGACAGACTTAGATCTTCTCAACAATTCAGTGATCCAAGACAATTCCAATAAACTTTGGATGGTAAATGTCCTTTGCATTCAGAGAGAGAACTAGGGAAAGTGATCAAAGCACACTATTTTCACCTTTTTTTTTCTTTTTGTATTTTTTTCTCATGGTTTTTCCCTTTTGTTTTTGATTTTTCTCTCCCAACATGAGTTATATGGAAATATGTAAAAAAATGAATATACATGTATAACCTAAAAAATTAAATCAAATTTTTAAAAAAGACTCTGACAAGTACTGTTATTATTACTATCCTCACTTTACAGATGAGGAAATTGAGTCTGAAAGGCATGATTTGCTCAGTTATCTTTCACATGTCAGAATTCAAACAATTCAAACAGAAGTCTCCTTCATGACTTCAAATCTTACCCTTTATCCACTACATTATCTGTCTCAAAAATAGTAACAAACAGTTATCTTAGAGAGGTTTAAGAAAAAAAAAAGAAAAAAAAACCTAAATGCTAAATTACCATCAGGTATTATTATGATTCTTTCTATTATACTCATTAGTGTTCTAATTATCTAGTTTGCCAATTAACAAATAATTTCACTATTTCCTAGGGATGCTCTGCTTTACTTTGTTTTTGTGCTTGTCTAACCATTTTGTTGTTGTTGGGCCATTTTAGTCATGTCCGACTTTGCATGATCCTATCTAGGGTTTTCTTAGCAAAGATTCTATAACAGTTTGTCATTTCCTTCACCAGTTCATTTTACAGATGAGGATACCAAGGCAAACAGAGTTAAATGATTTGCCTAGAGTCATACAGCTAGTAAGTGTCTGAGGCCAGATGTGAACTCATGAATCCTGATTTCAAGTCAGTTCTCTATCTATGGAGTAGTCTCTATACATTAGACTATACAGTCACATATTTCATTCTCTTGGATAAAAGTACACTCCTCTGTATCTACCTGATTATCTGATTATCTTTTCTCCAATCAGGAAAAAAAATTCTCAAATTGTTGACCCCTTTTCATTCCATACATACATACACACACACACACACACACACACACACACACACACACACACACCCCTCTGCCCTGACTCTTTTTTTAAGGGAAGCTTTGAAAAATGTACACATTATCCAGATAAGCTATTGATTAGATTTACAACCTGTTGTTTCCATAGCAATCATTGCACCCAAGATGAGTTATGAAACATTTTTCTGAAAGACCTTGAAGTTATAAAACCTAGTTTCTTCCACAGGATAAGATTCTACATTCCAAACTTTTTAAAATTTTCTGGCTTCGTATCCTTTTCTTAACCCTTTGTTATTGTTCAATTACTCCAGTCACGTACAACTCTTTATAATCCCATGTAGGGTTTTCTTGCCTTGGCTGAAGCCAACTTTGAACTCAGGTTTTCCTGACTCTGGGCCTAGAACTCCATCTACCTTTATGAGTTCATTGATTTTTTTCTTTTAAAACTGATCTTTTTTTCTTTCTTTCTCCTTTTTTCCCCTTCTCTCTTCTTTCTTTCTTCTTGCCTCCTTCCATTTTTCCTTCTTTCTTTCTTTCTCTTTTTTCTTTCTTTCCTTTCTTCCTTTCTTTTTCTTTATTTCCTTTTTATCTTCCTCCTTTTCTTCTTTCTTTCTTCTCTCCCTCTCTCCCTTCTCTCTTCTTTTTCCTTCCTTTCTTTCTTTCCTCCCTCTTTCTTCTTTGTTCCTTCCCTCCCTTTCTTTCTCTCTTTTTTCTTTCCTTTTTTCTTTTCTTCCTTTCTTTCTTTCATCATCAATCACCATAAGCTCCTATGTTCATATCTTTGAGGTTCTTCTAACTCATTTTTCTCTCTCAATTCTTATATACAATCAGGTACCAATTCCACCTCCTGCCACATCTCTTGTATTTCTTCTCTTTCCTCTATCCTTGTTACCAACCTAGCATAGGCTCTCATTAACACTTATCTGAACTCTAGTGCAGTAGACTCTTTGTAGGCCTCCCTATTTCTATTCTCTCCTCACCTCTAACTCAACCTTCCTATCACTGCCAAAATATTCTTCATTATTCATAAATCTAATTGTGCAGACACTCCTCTGCTCAAAACTATTCCAATGTCAAAAATTTATGATAAAAATGCTGTCCACCTCCAGATAGAGAACTGATAAATTTTGAATGTTGATTGAAACCTTTTTTCCCTTCATTTTTCTTCCTTTTTTTTTGTCCCAGCATGGTTCATGTGGAAAAATGTTTTCCATAAGTTCTTATATATAATGGGTATTATATAGAAATTTGTCTTTTCAATGGGTAGAGGATGGAGGAAGGGAAAGAATTTGGAACTGAAAATAAAATAAAAAGAAAACTCAGTTGCTACTGATTACCTACCACATAAAGTTGCCCCTTCTCTGCCTGGCATTCATGGCTTTCAGCAAGATGGCACCATCATACCTTTCCAGTCTTATCTTCCATTTCTTCATCTATGCCATCTATGCCCTCTATGCTTCAACTAAATTGAACTATCTGTTCCCTCACCATAGGATGTACCCTCAGGCCTCTGCTGCTTCTGCTTAGGCTGAGCCCTCTAGGTGAACATGTTCCTTTTGCATCCTTTACAATACAATGAAAATATTCCTTTCTCCAGGAAACTTTCCTTGATCTCCATTCCCCTTTCCCCACATCCCTCCTCAGACTTTATAAAGCATTTTGTTTTTATACCTTTAATGAATTTACTATCATTATATTGTTAGCTCCTTAAGGACAGGAACAGTCTTTTTATCTTTTTCTGCTAAGCACATAGCCTGATCTGGAGTCAATGCTTAATAAATATTTATAATTATTAGTACTCTTGTATATTATAGCTATGTGCATTGAAGTCTATCCCTAGATTAGAATTAAGTTCCATAAAGACAGGGATTGTGTCTAAAATCTAAACATTACTTACCTTTTTTCAATCTTTTATTTATTTAAATTTATTTATTTGAAATTTAAATACAAAATAAGAAAAAAACAAAACAGAAAAAGAAGAAAAAATTTCCATGTGCCCAGCAGAACATCAAGGAAGTTTCAAAATATGTAACAATAAAAGTCATTTGAAGAAAGTATAATAAAACATTATATTCATAACTATCTTTACTTTCTTATGGGTTATTTTTTTGTTCTCTACTGTGGACATTACCTTATCTAAATATATCTCCTGTCCTCTCAACCTAGCAGCACGGGCCCTTATTAAGTATTTCTTATTATTTGATGAGTTTTAAAATCAAGACGACCTCAGATACATACTGACTGTCAGCATGTCAGTTGACCCCTTGGTTCCATAGCCAGCTCTAAATTGCTAACTCACAGCAAAGGGGCCAGCCTGTAGTGGTAGAGAAAGTTACCTCATCTGGGAATTCTGTATACCATTGAAATCACAAGTCTGAGATTCCCCTATTCTCTTAAGTTTTGTTTAAATATACTTTAATGTTTGTTACATCAACTTCCTTATCTGTAACATGACAGGTTTGGGGCTGATAACTTGGTAGATCCTTTTAGGTATCCTGTGATTTTATGATCTTGATTTTTTAAAAAATCATTATTAAATAGCCTATGAAATTATAACAGTAGTCCTTTTAAAAAGATGGCTAAGAAGGCCCACCTAGGCTTGCTGAGTTGTAAGAACAGACTAGCCACATGAAAGCAACATGTTGAACACTTTGAGGAATGGGAACTACAGGCTGCATCTCTCACAGTTTGACTAACTATTTCTAGAAGGGGGGAAAAGTGTGTTTGGTACAAAACTCCTTTTGTCTTATTCTTCCCAGCAAGGGAATGCTAATGGGTGTGGAAAGGATAAAGTAAGGAAGAGGCAAAAAGGGAAAAAAGGTCTGAAAGACTAATGCCACAGGCTTTTTGTGGGGTATTTTAAATGCCTGTCCCTAGAAAACTATGACAAAAATTTGAAAAGAAATAAAGTAGAGAATGGAATGACTTTGAGTACCCAAAAAGCAATAACTCACGTGGGGGCAAAATGCAAGATTTTTACATAGTTATTTCCTTTGGCATTCACAGTAGTATCACTGACCTTTCTCTAGCCCTACTTTATACATAGGCAAATCAAGTACTTCCCAAATCTATGTACCATCTCTTTTTTATCTTTCTGTTCCTCAGTTCCACCCAAGCTTCATTATCAACTCTTCTTCAGTTCTTTTCATACTTGCCTGTATCTTGGTTTACTCAGGTATTTATAATCGACAGAATGGATCATACAGATTATATCCAAATACCAGGAATTTCTAGCCTTTTTCAGAATCTTGAAAAGAACCCTGGATTTAAATCCAGAAGCCCGAATTCTGATCCTAAGTAATCTTATTTCCTCTGCTGAGTCTTTAAATCCTCACCAGTGAAAGCAGAGGATTGGATGAAAATAATCTCCAAGGACCTGTCTATAATCTTTGCTTCTCTTTTTAATTCCCCCTATTTTCCTGTGACTTGTTTCTCTTTTCAGTGTCAATATTTCTACCTTCTTTTGAACAATCATTGCTCTCCTTCTTATGAAGAAGTAGGAATGCAAAGCCATCTTAGAATATCTGCTCCATAGCCCTACAATGTCATCCTTCCCCCCAATCAGATTGCCTTCTCAGTCAAGAGTTACACTGTGATTGAAAAATAAAATTGTAAGTCACTTCTATTCACCCTACACATATTTTTATTCGCCTGGAGGAGTAGGCAAGTAGCTAATTGTAAGGTTAGCTTTAAGATTTCTAAATTTAAAGAGTTTGGTGTTTAACAGACTCTGCAGCTGACAAAATATAAAAACTGTGCCCACATGATGCCAGTCACCTGGATATGTGGAAATGTTTGGAAGAGTGAGTGAATTTTTCATTTTTCATTCAGATGTTTGGCATCAAATAGATATTGCTTAAATGTAACTCTAACCTGTCTCTCTCACTCTGAACATCCAACATTAAAAATGTTAATAAGTTCAGAGTTCTTGAAGATGGGGAAAGAGGGAGTTTTCTTTGCAAAAGATTTTTTTTTTAATTTTACAGAATGTTGGCTTTAAATAGTAAGTTTCCTTTAGTACATTCTTTTTAGAAACAGAACTTCACAAGTACACAACTATTACATAAAGTAAAATAAAATAAAGTCTTCCATTTTCCAAAACAATGCTCAGTTTTCTCTGGAATTATTAGTGCAATGCCTTCATGGAAGTTTTCTTGTCCATTTTACTATATATACCCTTAAACCAATAATACATCCAAATTTGTAATCATGGAACAGAGAGCCACTATTGAGGTTCATTTTTGTTCCAGAAATTAATATTCTTTGATCTTTTGTCTTGAAGGAATCATACATTTGTGTCAAGTACACACAAAATTTAGATATTAAACTTTCATAGAAAAGTTAAATATGTAAAACTTTTTTCTAATCCATATATATATATATATTTTGCTTTTTGCTGAGGCAATTGGGGTTAAGTGACTTGCCCAGGGTCACACAGCTAGGAAGTGTCTGAGACCAGATTTGAACTCAGGTCCTCCTGACTTCAGGGCTGGTGCTCTAACCACTGTGCCACCTAGCTGCCCCCATATATTTTCTTTTAACAATAAGTACTTTGGTTTTATTCATGCAAAAGCTTTTAAATTTTATATAACTAAAATTATTTGTCCTGTTTTTTTAAAAAATAATCTCCTTTATCCCATACCTAGTTATAAAATTTCTCCTTATCCACAGTTGTGAAAGATACTATCTTCTATTTTCTAATTTTTAAAAATGTATGACTTTGAATATTTAGATCATTTTATCAGCTGGGATTTGTTATGGTACACAGTCCAAGATTCTGGCCAAAGTCTATTTTTCTCCCAAGCTGCTTTCTAGTTTTTCATCACTTCTTGTCAAATAAGAATGCCTTTCCCAGTATTCTGTGTTCTTGGAGTTAATGAACATTAAACCTCTCACTCTACTTAGAAAAGAAAAAGGACAGGATATATTTAAAAGGTTCCTTTCTTACACTCCTTAAGAAAATACTAACTACATCAATTGAACAATCACCATATACTATGTTAATTGCAAATAATTCTTATTTAACATTTCATTAGCAGAAACCCAAAGGCCTTATTTTAGAAAATTAGAATAATGACATCTTTTTTTCTTAAATTATCTATAATTAATTCATAGATAGCTGGAAGGAACCTCACAAACCAATTAATTCAAGTATTCCTTTTCCATAAGAAAGTGAAATAATTTGGCCCAGGTCATAAGTAAGTGACCAAGGCAGGATTCAAATCCAAGTCCTCTGATTTCTAAAATCCAATTCATTTTCTACCGACTGATCTTTCTTTTAGTTAAGGTGAATGAGCAAAATTTTACTCCCTTGATAGTTAATATATATTGCATTCAACTTACAGCTGAAAATGAATACTGATATAGCAAAGCCATATTATTTGTACCAGTCAAGTTGTACTTCAAAGGGCATCAGATCCAATTTTTTAAAAGATCCTATAGAAAAGAGGCTTCTATGGCAAACAAGAAGACAAATACTTAGGTTCTTTATTCCCAACTAAGCCCTTGAGTTTAATGCTGTTTTCACCCCAGAATTAAAAAGTATAATGGTTGTAGACAGCAAAAATTGTTCACAATGTTCATGTAGAAATCATTAAGTCGCAAACATACACTTGAAGGGCCTTTGCATTTTGTTGGTATGGATGCTCCCACCATTGTAACAGATCACAATTCTGCATCTTAGTAGGTGGTTTTCATGAGTTGAAGCAGCCAAACAAATTCTAGCTCCCAGTAGCTAAGCCTCTGGTGATGAACTTCATTAGATCCTCTCATGAGGCAGGAAAGTTGATCTTTATTATTTCCACTTTGTAGATCAATTGTCATTGATCTCTAACAGATCTGTTTAAAGTCATATAACAAGTCATGAGCAAAGTTGGGGCTAGAACTCAGGTCTTTGGTTTTGCTGCCCAATGTTCTTTCCATTATAACTAGCCTTCTACCTAGCCAAGAGTCTAACACTGAAGCAAACTTATCATGGTGACTGAAAGACTTCTTTCACATGTCCTTCCTTCCAGTCACTCCAGATTTCCACATGTTACTTCTTAGTTCTTTTGAACTTTCACTCCCTTCTCTATTCTTCAACTCCTTTTCCTCATCTCCCTTTCTTCTTTGCTCACTTTATTTAGACTTTGGGGGGGGGGGGGGAAGAATGGCCCTACCCCCTCTAGTTTCATGTTCAAGGCTAGGTTTCTGCAGTTTAATTTACTCAAACAAATTGCAAGAGGTCTCATATTACTAATAAGACTAAGCTGGCAAGATCTCTTCTGCAACGGAGCTCAGATTGTTTCAGCTCACTCACTCCCTATGTAAACCTAATACCAAACTATGTTTAGAGTACACATTCTCAGGTATGATTTTATTTTAAGAATATTCCCCAAACAAGTTTCTGCCCATGAAAACATACTACTCTTTGGAGTAGGGGGTCCCCAATCTTTTTTGTTATTTTCATTAAATGGAAACTCTGAAATCATAAATGGATTGAAAACAAGTAAAAGTTCTTGAAAGTGAAGTCCAAGAACAGGGTGGAGAGAAGGGATGGGTGTTGACAATAAAGTCCCTGGGAAGAACAGAGAGGGGAGGGGAGAGAGAAAACTCTGCCAGCTATGCTGGCCTCCCTTCTGGGAATCTTGGCAACCTGAATTGAAAAGAGAATGGTGTGTCAGTGGGGGGAGATTAGGTGAAGAAGGAGTGGGAGGTCATGGGGCAATGCAGGAATAGTTAGCTTACAGATCTACCTTATAAAGTTTCAAATTCTACTGATAGGTATCAATCCACCTGCTAGAAACTCTTGTTACACCTCCCAAATCAGCATATATTTAAAAAAAATTCTTGAATTAATTATAGATTAGATTTTTAGTATGGCAACAAAACTAATGATGAACCACAAGAGACTGAGATGGAGGGAGTAGTCCCTATCAAGTGTTCAATAATATAGTTCCCGGTATGAGGACCTTACAATGGTAGGTGGATGAACAAAATAGATGGTTTTGACTAGAAGAGAGACAATGAATCAGACAAAGAAGATAGTACTAACTATGGAAATGTAAGAAACATGAAGCTTTGGTTTGGCAGGTAAAAATGTTTGAACAGAGGAAGAAGAATTGTGGAAAATAACAAAAGAAGGAAGAATCAGAAGAATAAAAGAAATAAGTCCTATCAAGTAATTAAAGGCCAGTTTAGGATTCTAGAAAAGGAAGGAATCAAGTATTTAATAAATAATTATTACATGCCAGATACTGTGCTAAATACTTTAAAAGCATTATCTTATTTGATCCTTACAATAACTCTAGGAAGTAGATGCTTTTATGATCCCCATTTTATAGTGGAGGAAACTGAGGCAAACAGAGAGGGTTAAATGACTTGTCCAGGATCACATGGTTGTAACTGTCTGAGGCTATATTTGAATTTGTGTCTTCCTTATTCCAAATACACTATACCATCTAGCTACCTTCTTTTTTGGAGGGAGACACTGTCAAAAGGCACAAGAAATCTAGAATTATACAAATCCTAAAACAAAAATATAGTACAAATCACATTTTATAGAGTTACCTGAAAAAAAACCAATTATTCTATAGCTGTAACAGTCTTGTTTTATTTTCACAAAGCAATTTTATTTCTAGGAAATATGTGGCTAAGAATATAAAGGTAAAGTAACAAAAATAAAATGTGGAGAATAGAGCATAAAATAGAAATAGACAGATCTTGTATGACTGGGGCTTTCAGATGTCCATATTTTAATCTTCTTACTCAACCTTTATTTCCTTCCAGGAAGTTACCCAAAGACTAGGTTAACTTTCCAGACAGAGACCATATGGTCTCATTATTCAATGTTAGTGGAAAGGGGCAAATTGTTATATCTGGGACTGGATGGAACCTCAAAGACTATCTAGTCCAATCCCCCCCCCCATTTTACAAATAAAGAATCTAGAATTAAGTGACTCTCCCATAATCCTAGAGATACAAAGCATCAGAGGTGAGATTCTTTCCATAACATCATTCTGCCTCCTGTACTGTTGTTACTGTGTAATATGGTGGTATAAGGCTATACTGCAAAACTAATCCCCAGTCTGTGGAAAAGTGTAAAAAGCTCTAACAACATAACTGGTTTTCATGAGCCACATGTCTCATGTTCTAGTATACCTGATAAAAATCTTGTAAGCCAAGTTGTATCCGAAACTAAAATTTTATGATCAGTTAAATACGCACTGGAAAAATAAAGAATGATAATGGAAATACTGACAGACCATTAGCCATAACAGCTCTAAAGAGTTTCACTAGTATGATAGATCATAAAAAAGACTGCATTAAAAATGACCAGTTTTAAGATTAATTTGTTATGGTGTAAAAGAAGCATATAACCCTAATCCTTAAAAATATAGCTATTTTTCTTGCAATTGACTAAAAGAATTCCACTTTCATTAAGGCACTTTAAAATGCAGACATCATAAAAAAAATTGAATTAATGCTAAGCACTTAAGGTTTGAGGCACTACAGCAAAGCATTAGAAAATAAAAGTGGTTCTTCTGTTTTGAAACAATTATCATTTTCATGCTCTTTTAAATATGATTTCAGTGGGTTGCCAAATAACATTTATGGTCATCTATTATCACTGGTGAAAGCATGGAGGAAAGGGATGTGGCTGAAGGAACGAAAACCAGTCAGGAGAAGGAAGCAGTACTAGCTATGAAATTCCCTCTGGAGAGATGGAAATGTAAGAAAAATAAAGGTTTTGATTTAGTGAGTAAATGTGTCTAAACTGGGCAAATAGAATGGTGGAAAGCAAGGAAGAAAGAAGAAGATGAAAGATGATAGGTGCCAAAACTGAGACAGAGATTATCTAGGCTAAATGAAGTTGAAGGCCAAAAATTTTTAAGGAACTCACACAGATAGCAAATATCAGATTCAAACCTAGATCTCTAGCAGCAAAGGTACCAAGTGTTTTCTCCTTTTTTAATTTCTGGATTACATATAAGGACCATTTTTTTATATTTGAATTATAATCTTAGATTGCATAATACAGGATTAAACACCCAGTAAGTGAACAGATACTTCTCAGTAATCCAAACTAGTCCATGAATCAATGATCTAAGACTTCTAGATACTCCCATGAAAAAAAAAGAATGCATCTAAGAATTCCTCCATGATAGATTGGCTATGACCAGAAAAGATGAGCCCTAACAACTGGGCTATTTGCTTTCCTAGAGTTTACAAAACCAAGTATCTTTACAGTCATACCCACAAGTATTCATAGTACAAAGGATTCTAAATTAAAGAAAGGAAGCATAAACTCCCTTTGTGGTTTTGAAACTGACTTGGATGCAAGGTTCCAGCAATATAAAAACCCACATCCAGGAGCTATACAGTGTGTGAGAAGAAAGAAAAGGGAGAGGGGGAGGGAAGAAAAAGGAAGGATAAAAAAGAGAGGAGGAGGAGGGGGAGAAAGAAAAGGAAAGAAAGGAGAGGAGGTTAATGAAAGGGGGAAGAAGGGAAAGGAAGAGAAGAGAGGAAGAAAGAGAAAGGGAGAAGCAGAAAAAGAAAAGAAAAGGAAAAGAAGAGGGAAAGAGAAGAGGGAGGAGAAAGTAAGGGACAGGCAGGAGGAGGAGGGAATAGAGGAGGGAGAGAAGGGGGGAAGGTAGGAGGAAGAGAGAAAAGGGAATAGGAAAAAGAGGAAGGAAAGAGAAAAGGGAAAGTGAGAGGGAAATGAGAGGCAGGACAGAGGGAAGGATAAAGAGATGGGAAGAGGGAAGAAGGAAAAGAAAAGGGAATAGAGAAAAGTGGAAGAAGGAAAGGAAAAGAAAGGAGAGGGAAAGAAGGGAAAGGAGGAGAGAGAGAAAAGGAAAGGCAGAAAGGAGAGAAAGGGATGGGGAAATAGAAAAAGGGGAAGAAGGATGAGAAGAGAGAGAGAGAAGAGAAGAAAGAAGGAGAAAAAGGGAGAGAAGGGAAGAGAGACAGGAAAAGGAAAAGAGACTAGAGAAAGGAGGAAGAAAGGGGGGGAAAAGGAGAGAGAGAGGAGAGTGGGAGGGACAAAGAAAGAGGAAGAAGGGAGACTGCAGAAAAAAGAGAAGGATAGATGAAGAGAGGGAGGAAAAAAGGAAAGGTAGGGGAAGGAAGAGAAAGGCATATAGCAAAAAGGGAAAAACAAGGACAGGGAAAAAAAGAGAAAAGGAAAAAGAGAAAAAAGAGGAGAGGAGGAAAATGGGGAGTGAAAGGGAGAAAGAAAAAGATGGAGAGAGGGAGATGGGAGGAAAGAGCCTGAGGAGCAAAATGAAGTCCAGAAAGTGTCTTTTTCCTTTGAGCTATCTGAGAATCATTGCCTGTTCATCCTGAGTGAAAAAGCCTTAAAGAAGCTCCCCTATATTGAAGGCTCTCTCAATGAGCAGTATAATAGGAGCCAGTGAAAAAATACTTCATGAGACATGTAAATAAAGGATAAAAAACAGCCTCTGTTACTGTGAGATTCATGAAGACTGCTGGCCTTACTTCTTTTCGAACCTTATTTAGGCTGATCTTATATGGATAGAGAAAATGATAGTACAGTTGTGTATTGTCAGTAGCATCAAGAAGGCTTTCTGGACCCCTCAACACTTCCTAAAAATTGGTTGATCAACTGCCCAAATGGGAGGAAAAAAGAATTTGAACCTAGATCTTTGGTCTCCAAATCTGGCCCTCTTTTCACACAAACTTTATAATTGTCCCATTTAGAAATGTAAGCTTCTTGGTTAAGAATATAAGCATCTTAAGGACAAAAACTGTTTCATTTTTCAACTCTCTATTCCAAGTTTCTGGCATATAGCAAATGCTTAATAAAGCTTAAATTTTAGAATGTACCAACTTTAGTCAGCACTTCATGTAAAGAGATCTTTCTCCTGCTCCACATTGGCTGTTGAAGACTAGCAAAATAACAAACTCAGAAAAAAAAATTCTTTTCTGACTGGGCTTTAATTAAGTCAATAATCTCAAAAATTTGACCAGGACCACAGGAAGGTATCTGTTTAAAAATCAGGGTTTCAAGGAAGATTATTGTATGATGTAATTATCTATAAAAAGAACAGAATCAGGTTGTCTGTTGAGTTGACAATCATATATCTACCTAAAGAAGCAGGTTCCTAAAATGTGATCCATAGGCAGCATTACAGCTTCATAACTGAACCCAACCTGCTGGTCTTAATCCCTGGAAACCAAAAGAACTTCTTATTGGTCTATGAAAGTCATTGGGAAATTAGAATAGAGTACAGTAGAAGCCAATGGCATTCAAGTTATGCTGTTATCATCTTCCTTCCAGAACAAAGAAGAATTCTTGAAATTATGTTCCTCTTTAGAGGAATTGCCGCTGGCAAGAGAGATATTCATCAAATGACTAGCTTCGGCAGGCTATCAAATAGAGATGGACATCTGTTCCTCAGTTCTGGATAATCAGGTCTGACCAGTTTCTACAGTTGGATATGAATCCTTACAATAAAGATAATTATTTTTTAAAACATGCATTGAGGCCACTAAAATTTCTTAAGTGTACCAATGTGCTCATGCCCAATGTCTTGGAGGAAAGAATGGAACAAGATATAGGCAGGAAATCATTTTTTTCTGCTCTAGATCAATCTCAGGCACAGTAGTCCAGGGGCACATCGGGCCTGCTTTATTATTGGAATTGAATGTCCTCATTATGAGATCGGCTTGTTTATTAGGCTATTCCCCAGTGTGCTGCAAGCCCGAAAGATTACTTGATTGAATTACTCTTCTTATGGAGGCTCTTGTTATAAACTATCACTTATTAAAACCTTACTATATGCAGAAGCTGCTGCATCATGGCATAGTGTGACTTCAGGATCAAGAAGGCTTGAACCCAAATCTTATCTGGGATACATGTTGACTGTGTGATCTTGGACAATTAAACATCTCAGAGCACCCCAAGCAATTCTAAAGCTAAATATTTGCAAGGCAATTGCTGATCTACTTTCATAAAGGTTTTTTCCTCTTTTGGAGCTATCCATATTAAGGAAATCATAAGCCTGATCCTCCCAAAATATGAAGAAGCACTATGGCCGAATAGACAGAGTGCTGGATCCTGAGTTGAAGCTCATTCCTGGGTTCAAATACCATATCTGACATTTATTATTTGTCACTAAAGTTCTGTGAGCCAAAGCAGAGGTTAAAATTATATTACAGATTGCAACAATGGAGGAAGTTTTAGCACTAAAGAAATCATAACTGTTTGAAGCACTGATCAGCTAGAGAGAGTTAAAAAATTCTGGGACAGATCTGACCTCAAGAGATTGAGAGACACCAAATAGGGAGATGTGAGCTCACCAAAAGTGTTTACCAACGGATATCTAAAAGAAAAAGTTCTCTAGATGTTGACGTTTGTAGAAAATATTGTTTTTTGTTTTGCTTAGGCAATTGGGGTTAAGTGACTCACCCAGGGTCACACAGCTAGAGAATGTTAAATGTCTGAGACTAGATTTGAACTCAGGTCCTCCTGATTTCAGGGCTGGTGCTCTATCCACTACACCACCTCGCTGCCCTGAAAATGTTATGTTTACAAGCCTGTAACAGTACTATATAGATAATACTCTAAAGTTTATCCATAAAATGAATAAAAATTGGGCTTGGCTTTCACTGACTCTAACAGACAAATGTCAGAAATCATAGTTTGCTGTTTGTTTTTTTAAGGTTTTTTTAAAAAATATTTCTTCCAATTAGATAGAAAGTACTGTGCAGTTTGATGGGTAAAGTATCCTTAGAGAGTTAGTTATATTAATTCTACTGTGCAAACAGAACCATGCCAACAAGATCAAAGGTGATATAGTCTCTCATTTCTATAAGACATCTCTTGAGAATCACCACCATCTTCAAAGGAAAAAAAGAAAGATTTAACAGGAAGCCTCCAGGATAGCACCCCAATGCCAGGCCTCCATCACTCCTGTCCCTGACTTGCCCTCTTCCAGATTCATCAAGGGAAGAGAAAATAGGAAAAGTCACTGACATTGCCACTTGTCCAATCACATTTCTTCCTTTATCCTGGAAAGGTCAGGTCTTGCTTCACTGCTGTAACATTTCTCTTCTTCACCCTCCCCCCAACCCCATAACATGTGTCTGATGCTAAAGGACAAAGGAATCTTAAAGTCTCAGGGATTTGCAGGATGTATGTCAAGTACTGTTTTTCTAAAAAGGGGATTTAGTGCTCATGGAAAGTATTATTTTCCAGATAGAGCGCAGTTAAAAAGAATGGCTAACAGATGGGGAGTCTAGTGCTGTCAGAGGAATGACTGAATGAGGAAGAGTTATCAGATGAGGTCCCATGAGGTGGCACAAGATTATGGCCATGAGGCAGTTTTGTTGTTTTCCTCTGTTCTATCCAAAACACCAAGAGAAGATATTAACTGGAGCCTACTGAAGTGATATAGTGGACAGCCTATGGAACACCAGTCACCAAGCATTAAAAGGAGAGATCTAATAGCAGCTTGGGGAAATTAGAGTATCTAGATACAACTTGATTCTCATCCTATTTTAATTATTTCATTAATTTTTGGCCATGTTAAGAATTATGCACAGCCTTGAACTTGTAAAATGAAAGTAAAATGAATTCATGCCCTTCGTGTCCTTTTATGAGAATATTTTGCTACATAGTGTTGCATTTATACAGCAATGGCAAGAATGGTAGTCTCGGGAATCAGGACACCCAGCATCTAAATTCTTCCTCAGACACTAGTTGTGTGATCTGGTCAAGTTACTTAACCTCTATCTGCCTCAATTTCCTCATTTGTAAAAGGGGATAAATAATAGCACTTCCCTCACTGGACTGTTGTAAGGATCAGATGAGATAACATTTGTTTTGGGTTTTTTTAAGCTTTTTATTTTCAAGACATATGCACGGATAATTTTTCAACAATGACCCTTGCATAGCCTTGTGTTTCAGATTTTCCCCTCCATCCCCTCATCTAGATGGCAAGCAATCCAATATAGGTTATATATGTTAAAATATATTAAATCCAATATGTGTAAACATATTTATAAAATTCTCTTGCCGCATGAGAAAAATCAGATCAAAAAGGAAAGTAAATGAGAAAGAAAACAAAATCCAAGCAAACAACAACAAAAAGAATGAAAATGTAATGTTGTGATCCACATTCAGTTCCCACAATCTTCTCTCTGGATGTAGATGGTTCTCTTTATCACAAGATTATTGGAACTGGCCTGAATCATCTCATTGTAGGAAAGAGTCATGTTCATCAGAACTGATTGTTGATTAATATTGATGTTGCAATGTACAATGATCTCCTGGTTCTGCTCATTTCACTTAGCATCAGTTTATATAAGTCTGAGATGATATTTGTAAAGCACTTAGTACAGTGCCTGGAACACAGTAGGTGTTGCAGAAATGCTGGCTATTATTAATAATACAGATAATACTTAACCATGATGCTGCTTATATGTCCAGGGAAGTAACTGAAATTTTTAAAATGCTTATACTTTACCATGTTGGAAACTGAGTTCCAAATACAGCAACCTTGGCTTAATGAGTTATGGTTTACAAGAGGACTCACCATCAAAATGCGCCTGTAGCTATCCCGATCAATGCCCCAAAGCTTGAGGTCGGTCTTGGCTTTGACAGTGGCAGCTCTTGGTGTGCCATAGATCAGCGCAAGTTCTCCAAAACTGCCTCCTTCTCCAATGTTGGTCACCCATTCCATGTTCACATATACCTATATAGGAAATAAGCAGAAATGGAAATATGTTTAAAAGGATTGTACATGTTTAACCCATATCAGATAGCTTGCTGTCTTGGGGAAAGGGAAGGTAAGGGAGGGAGGGAGAAAACTTTGAAACACAAAGTCTTACAAAAGTGAATGTTGAAAACAATGTATATTTGAAAAAACAAAATATTATTGAGGAAAAAAAATGAGCAGAGGAAGAAGGGAAGACAAATTAGAGAATTTCACTTTCCTTGACAGTTAACCTAAAAAGTCAATAATCCCTCATCCTCTTCTCCTCTTTTTCTTATACTCCAACAAAATTTAAAATAGAAGCAAAGAGATTAGCATTCAAGGTTTTGTTGTTTGCTCTGTCACAAAGGAATAATAACTAGTTCTAACAATCTTTTTTTTTCTTGAGGCAATTGGGGTTAAGTGACTTGCCCAGGGTCACACAGCTAGGACACGTTAAATGTCTGAACTCAGGTCCTCCCGACTTCAGGATTAGTGTTCCATCTACTGCACCACCTAGCTATCCCTTTTGATAGAATTTCAAACCCTCTACCTGGAAGACATCCATTGTCCTTCCTCCCTCCCTTCCTCCCTTCCTTCTTTCCTCCTTCTCTCTCTTTCTTTCTTGCTTGCTTCCTTCCTTCCTGTTACTGGTTTCAAGCTTCTCTTTCTGGTCTTCTAACACAAAACCAGTAAGTCAGATTGGCACAATTTGTCTTTCAGTAGCAAGTCAAACCTCAAAGATGAGTTGATAATTTTAATGGGATTGGGAAGTAGAAGAACTAGGAGTTTAAGAATAAAACAAAACAAAAGGGAACATTTTCTGTCATAGCCATCTGACTCCTGGAAGGGTTTTTAAAAAATGATTCAATGAATTCAAAGATTACTGGAGTTATGGCAAAGATTCTAAGCTCAATTACTCAAATTATTGCTCAAGACTTTGATCATCTACCACTACACACCTGTCAGATTGGCTAAAATGACAGGAAAAGATAACGATGAATGTTGGAGGGGATGTGGGAGGGCTGGGACACTGATACATTGTTGGTGGAACTGTGAACGGATCCAACCATTCTGGAGAGCAATTTGGAGCTATGCTCAAAAAGTTGTCAAACTGTGCATACCCTTTGACCCAGCAGTGTTTCTACTGGGCCTATATCCCAAAGAGATCTTAGAGGAGGGAAAGGGACCCACATGTGCAAGAATGTTTGTGGCAGCCCTATCTGTAGTGGCTAGAAACTGGAAACTGAAGGGATGCCCATCAATTGGAGAGTGGCTGAATAAATTATGGTATATGAATGTTATGGAATATTATTATTCTGTAAGAAACGACCAGCAGGACGATTTCAGAGAGGCCTGGAGAGACTTGCATGAACTGATGCTGAGTGAAACGAGCAGAACCAGGAGATCATCATGCACAGCAACAACAGTATTACATGATGATCAATTCTGATGGGCATGGCTCTCTGCAATAAAGAATTGTCTCAAACCAGTTCCAGTTGTTCACTGAAGAAAACCATATACACCCAGAAAGAGGGACATGAAATATGGACCACAACGTAACATTTTCATGATCTCTATTGACATTTGCTTGCATTGTGTTGCCTTTCTCTGATTCTTTTTTTTTTTCTTGTAGATAGGATTTTTCTTGCATAACTTCTCAAGCATTTCAACATTATTAACATGTAGTGGACTTCCTGCCATCTGGGGGAGGGGAGGGGACTGGGGGTAAAATTTGTATTGGAAAGCTTTGTAAAGATCAAGGTTGGGGAACTACCCATACATATGTTATACAAATAAAAAGCTTAATAAAAAAAAAAAGACTTTGATCATCTCATCATTTTGTTTGAACTTTTAAAAAATGTTTTATTGATGCTCTTTTAAAAACATTGCTAACACTTCCTAATACATCTTCCAAAGTATAGATAAGTATTGCCCAATAAAACAAATCAATATGCTGGCCAGTCTGAAAAGTATGTGTTGGGGTAGCTAGGTAGCACAGTTGATAGAGTTGCCCTGGAATCAGGAAGATCTGAATTCAAATCCAACTTCAAACACTTGATAAAATTCAGTCACTGACTCCTAGAATATTAAAGATAGACTCTTTTCCAATCTTCATCTTTCACTTAAGGAATATTTATTTAGCACCTACTATAAGTTGGGCATCATTTTAGACAATGAGTTTACAAAGATGAAGAAGAATGAGAACAAGAACTAGAACAAGAATAAGAAAAATGAACAACAACCTAACCTAGTCAATGTCCTCAAAGACCTTACAGTGAGCTAGACATAAATTAGTCATGTTCAAATGTGGTAAGTGCTTAGGAAAGTACAAATGATTGGAAAGAATTTACTTTCACTCTTTCCCTGTCACTCAAACTATTATTCATTTATCACCACCACCTCCCACCACCCCCATAATATCCTATTCACCTATCCGTTCCATGGATGTTTTTTCCTGGTCCCACCAGCTCCTGAATGAATTCTGATGCCCTTTGGAAAACACTGATATTGATGTCTTTTTTCTTATTAACAGCAAGCTCTAGAGTGCTTTGGGTCTCAGGGATGAATGGAATCTCTATGACTCTGCTATTTCTGCTAAGCTGTATCAGACCAGAGGTCCCTTTGGACAAGATTCTCTTTCAACCTATGTGGGTTGACGTACTATGCATTGACTGTGCAATTTAAATTCAATCTAAGAATAGCACCAATTGTTTATTATACCACCATTATGCAGCTTCAGTTACTATAAATTGATACAATGAATTCTTTATTCTCTCAGTGTGTCAATGAGCTCAAAGAATAGTACCCATTAGCAAAATGGGTGTATATGTAGAAGAGAGAATGTATTCCAAAGGATTGTGGAAGCTGTTATGATTGAAATCAATGAGGGATTATCTTTGTAATAACTGAAAAACACTACTAGTAGTGCATATTTTTAAAGTGATAGCTTGGTTGAGGTTTGTGAGTTCCCTTCCCACAACTATCCCAAAGATTGGGCTAATGTCCTTCATTTAAAAATTAATTTAAAGAGTTGTGTCTGTTCAAGAAAAGCTTTAATAGATTTAATAAGTTAGAAAAGTATTTCACCTCCCAGGCTGAGCTGTTTAGTCCAAGTTTCATAACATCCAATTCCTGCTCATTCCATCCAGGGCACACAGAGAGAGCAAGGATGGGGTACTTCTAATTAGATGGCCAGTGTGAATAAACAGACTGCATTAACTGAACTCCCACACAATTGGCAAGAAGCTAGAAGTAAGCTGATATTCAGAGAGGAAAGACCCTATTCCAGGTTAGGCAGCTCCATAAATCTGAATGCAATTGCATTCTTAATAGGGTAGAATGAAAAAGTTGGGAGAAGGAAAGATTTTATACTTCTCAATTTCTCAAGAATAACAAGACAGAGAACTTGTGTTAGGGAGGTGAGAAGGGAGCTGCTTTGGTTGGGATCTTTAAAATTCAAAAAATCTCTTTTTACCAACTTAAGTGTTTTTCTAACACTGGAAAAATCTTCAGAGAGCACCTAATCTAATTCCCTCACTTTGGGTCTGTTTTCTTTCATGAAATAAAGTGACTGGACCAGGGTCACAGAGTAGTAGAGATAATACCAGACCTAGTCTTTTGACTCTTGATTGAACAACTAAATACTCCCAGCACACATACACCTTCACTCCTCTCAGATAGACTGCTCTCCTTTTAAATAATTATCTAGGAGGAAGCTAGGTGGCAGCTCCGTGGCACAGTGGATAGAGTACCAGTCCTGAAGTCAGGAGGACCTGAGTTCAAATCTAGTCTCAGACACTTAACATTCCCTAGCTGTGTGACCCTGGGCAAGTCACTTAACCTCAATTGCCTCAGCAAAAACCAATAATAATAATAATAATTATTATTATTATCTAGTAGATAAAGCATGACATCTGACAGAAAATGTAGTCTCAGGCAAAATTGTAAAGTCAGTCTTAAACTTCATTATAAATTTGTTCCTCTCTTACTCAATTCTGAAAGGCATTTTAAAAAATGGATTTTTATAGATATCTTTTTTTAATTGCCTAGATTTCCCTCTATATCCCTTTCTTTCAAAATTCCAGAAAGCTACCCGTTATAATCAATAATGTGATTGTATATGTTTAACAACTGGATCTTGAGGGGGGGAAATTATGTATGCACAACAGACATAATCTTAAGTTGTATCAAGATTTTCTCTATTACTTTCTTAAGATTAGACAATCAACAAAACAATAAATCAAGTCCAAATTTGTAGCATTTGCCAATTTCTGAAGTATAAAAGCTCACACTGAAAATTTAACAATTGACTCTCCTAAGTCAGTATAAGATTGTTCCAGAACATGCTTATTTATTAGAGATTTCTTTTTTTATTAAGAGGAGGAAAATTTTTTAATGGAGTAATATATTACTGACATTATATGTAATATTCCACATCTGGAGATGGACTCTCCCCCCAACTTCTGCAGAGGAGTTAGGAGAAATCTTCTCATATCCCCCATGAAAACATTGGTAATAACCAATCTGTGGTCAATGTGTTATCCTATAGTGTAATGTACTTGCAATCAGGGTTCTCGATGTGTAACCCGGAAGGAATAACTGAAATGGTAAAAAATATCATGCACATTTGAGACATGAGAGTCCATTAATGTGCTTCAAAACCAAATCAATTAGCAAAATGAGCCCAGCTAATCACTCACCCCAGTTGTCTGTTAAGAGTCTTTTCATGGAAAGGTTCTATTGTGAGATCACTAAAAATGGTCCTCATCCCTATGCTCCATTCTACAGTGATTCCAATCTTCCCTACCAGTAATCAAGTATCCACTCCCCCGTCTCTTGATCCCTCTTGAACAATTTGCGTTTTTCTTCTGTGCCCCACCTCTCCCTGGCTTCAAATAAATTCTATATTAAATGCAATAGCCTACATTCTGTCTCTATTGTTATTTCCCCTAACCATGTCTCTCCTCCAATTTCCGTAGGCTTGACACATCCAATCCATGGGGCTTCAAATATTTCCCTTTCTGTTTCTTAATGAAGCTAATAATTCATTTGCTTAAACATTCTATTTTATTTTATTTATTTATTTTAAACAGTCGTTTCTTTTTAAATTCTGAGTTCCAAATTCTCTCCCTCCTTACTACCCTCTCACACCTATTGAGAAGGCAAACAATAGAGTATCAATTATATAAGTGAAATCATGCAAAATATATTTCTATACCGAATCTAGATAACTTTACAGGTTGAATCTAGATCTAGAGGAGGAAAGGATCTGGCTGCCTAGCCTACCCCTTCTAAAGCAATCATCAATATCCCCACTTGAAGAAATTGTTTCTTGGTATTGATTTGAACATTAAATAGTAATAAATAATAATCTGGCATTTACATAATACTTTATGTTATTTCATTTAAGCCTCAGTGCTGTTTGTTGCCATCACTGGACCAGGCTTACATGGAGTATAATTATTATTATAGTTATAATAACAATTGCTAGCATTTATATAGTTCCTTAAGGTTTGCAAAGAGCTTTACAAATAAGATCTCATTTGGATAACTTGGGAGTGAGTATTATTATTATTATTATTATTGTTCAATGGGGAAACTGAGGCAGGTAGCACTTAACTGACTTGCCTTGGGTCACACAGCTAGAAGTGCCTGAGAATGGATCTGAACTCATGTTTTCCTAATTTTAGTCCAGATTTGTGCCACCTAGCCACCTCCCAAAAAGTATATACACAGACAAATTTCAGAAATATTGTGGGTTCTGCTCTAGACCATTGAAATAAAGCAAACACCACAATAAAGTGAGTCACATGAATTTTTTGGTTTCTCAGTATATATAAAAGACACGCTTACATTCTACTGTGGTCTATTAAGTATGCAATAATATTATGTCTAAAAATGTATATAATTTAATTTTAAAATACTTTATTACTTTAAAAAAACAATGTTTGCTATAATCTGAGTCTTCAATGAGTTGCAATCTTTTTGCTGGTGGAGGGTCTTGCCTCAATGCTGATAATTGCAACTGATCAAGATCAGCCTATCTTGGCTTTCAACATAAGCTTAATCATTTCGAGCTTTTGATTAAAGTTAGAAGCATGCTACCCTTCCTTTTACTTGAACTCTTAGAGGCCACTGCAAGATTATTAATTGGCTTAATTTCAAAATTGTGTCTCAGGGAATAAGGAGGCCCAAGGAGAGGGATGACTGATCATTGGAACATTCAGAATATATACAAAGTTTATCAATTAAGTTATATGGATGCAAGTCATAGCATCCCAAAACAATCACAATAGTTCCATTTAAGGTCACTGATGACAGATCACCATCATAGATAAAATATGTAAAAATCTTAAATATTGTTCAAATCACCAAAATGTAACATCCTGAAACATGAGTACATGCTGTTGGAAAAATGGTGCTGATAGCCTTGGTTGATACAAGGTTGCTACAAATCTTCAAGTTGTAAAGAAGGCAATATTAGCAAAAAGCAATAAAGCAAAGTGCAATAAAATGAGATATAACAGTAATTGAATCTCTGCCTTCAAGGAGCTCACAATCTTGTCTAGGAAACAGGCTTGCATTGCTTTCTAAATGCCTCATGTTTATTACTTTCAATGAGATTATGATGATATTCTAAATGAAATATAAACTGGCCTGAAGATTGTCATAAGCAATAAGCAGGAATTGGAATACAGATATATGTCAACTGTCTCCTTGGTAATCTTCATAGAGGAGGTAGGACTTGAGATGGCCTTTGGATGACCTCCTTATTTGCAGCAATCACTGGAGGCTTCTTACCCACCTGACCTGCTTTAACTAACTGAAGCATACAAGTGTTAAAATAGATATTTTTATAACATTCAAAGGTCTCTTTCAACTTTTTTTGCAAATGAGAAAACTATGACTTCAGAGAGATGATGAGATCAATTGAATAGATCTGATCTCCTGAGTCCTACTTCTATTCAGACTTAAAAATATTCTCAAGATGTTGGATTTCATCTGAAGAATGTTAGCAGAAGGAGAATATTTACCCTAAATCTGAGGCAAGTTATTGCTTCTCTCAGTAACTAAGTCTTTTCTTAATTCAAATGAATAAATATTTACTAAGCACCTATTATGTTTCAGGTACCATTAGAGGCTCTAGAAACAAAGAGGCAAAATGAAAACATTTGCCATCCTCAGGTAATTTATATTGGAATAGAAGTTTTTTACCCCAATTATAATGACTTTAGAGCTTCACATTAGGAATATTACTGTTTTCTCCATCTATTAGACAGTGAGGTGGTGCAATAGACAATTCTATCCACTAGATCTGAAGACAGGAATATCATTGTTCAAAACCACCCTTAGGCACTTGCCAGGAATGTGACCTTGGGCAGTTACTTAATGTCTGTTTATATCATTTTTCTCATCTGCAAAATAGGGATAATAATAATAGCAAACACCTTTCAGGGTTGTTGTAAGGATCAAATGAAATAATAATTGTAAACTATGTGCTTAGCATATAGTAAAGTTACATAAATGTTAGATAGTATTATAACTACTACCTATAATTTTTCTCATCTGTAAAATAGGAATAATAATAATGATAGCACCCATCTCCTGGGATTGTTGTGAGGATCAAGTGAAATAATAATTGCAAATTATGTGCCTAGTACATAGTAAAGTTATAAAAAATGTTAGATAGTATTATAACTACCATCCACAATGGCATTCCCTTTCACTGATAACTTTTTGAAATTCAATACATACTTCAAGATTTAACTTGAATGAATGAATAAAAAACTATATATTAAGTGCTATACTAAATATCAAGCACAATGCTGAGAGATGGGGATATAGATGAAAAAAAAAGATGGTCCCTGCCTCCAAAAATTTTACATTTTAATGGAGGAAATTACACAAAATAGGGAATGGCACTTTGGTCCAGAAAATTACTGAAGTAGGGACTGGGTCACAAGGAATAGACTGACATACTCCAAAGAAGCTTATATATAGTTCATGATTTCAAAACCAGAAAGAAGGCAGAAAGGAAGAAAAGGTAGAGAAATAAGGCTGTTGACTAGGAGGAAGAGATGGTCAAGATGAAGAGATCAGAAGTTAATGAGTGAAGTAAAGCATCACTGGGGATTTTCCTGAAAATAGTAGTCAGTCAGGAGAGGTAGTCAGGAATCCATAAGTGGGAAACCCAAGTTTCTCCAGGATGAAGTAGATGTTGGCAAGGAGAATGAGGAAGGTAACATTCTCCATGAACAATTTATCTCCCTTTTTCTCAACTAAATGTTCTATAGGGATAATTGTAATAACAACTTAATCTGTCTTTCTGCCTTCAGTCTTTTCTCTCTTTACACAAATGCTAAATAATCATTCAAATATACAGATCTGATCATGTCATTTCCTCACTCAGAAAATCTTCCTGATTCCCACATAAACATTAGCTCTCTTAGTTGAAGACTTAGCTACACTGCTAGATTCATAAGAAAATTGATTTTTTTTTTTCAAAAGGAAATCTAGCAAGAGGCCAGAGTGATCTTAATCCAATATTTGGACCACTGTAGTATTTTTGTGGAAAATTCAGTCTTTCTCCTGCTGTTTTTGAATATGATGTTGTTAGGGGCAGCAGAAACACACCATATAATGGCTATTTAGCAGGAGAATTGGCTTTTGATTGGGACATTTCACATTTCGAGACAGCACTGTGTATATACACAGCCCTGTATGAGCTGTAACAAAAGGAAAGTATTTCCAGCAGAGACAATGGAATTCAGCAGAAGAGTTGCTCCCACTCAGTTTACCCTCCTTCAGAATCCATACATACAAAAAAACTACCACTAGGGAATTCCACATCAGGGGAATTTATGGAATCAGGAACTCAAATAAAATCTCTTTAGGATGGGTTCTTTTTTTCCAGCAATTAGTTTCCCTCCCCCCCAACCTCCCACCAAAAGGCAATGTCCTCCAGACCAAAACACAAGAACAACTCACTATACAATAGAGAAAAGCCACTGGGAGCTGACGAGGAGGGGGGAGAAGAAAGCTTCAGAATGGGCCCAAGTAAACAGTGAAAACAGAAGTGCTTTCTCTAGCACACTAAATGCCATTCCTCTTCTTCTAGCTCCTCTGCTAGCCTCAACTACACCAGCAGGTCAGAAGAAAACTGATTTCCACCACAGAAAAATGCTCAGAGACAGTGTGTTTCTATACAACTACCTTCCCATACTTGTAAAAACTTCTGAACCCTCACATTTTGTTTAGGTCCTTGCTGAAGAACATGTCTCAAAATGGCACAATAGAGGGAGCTGTAAACACCCATCTGCACCAAGAATAAAAAAATTGAGGAGAGAACCTGTTGCTCTTAGGGGTTAGGAAGACCACCTCTCACATACTAACCATGTAACCTCTCAGCAAGTCATTTAACCTCTCAGTCTCCTTAAGCTAAGTGACCCAATGGATAGAGCACTGGATCTTGAGTCAAGAAAACTTGAGTTCAAATTTTACCTCAGACATTTACTAGCTGTGAAACCCTGGTCAAGTCACTCAATTTCTGTTTGCCCCAATTGATTTCATTGTAAAATGGGAATTAAAATAGCACCAACCTCACAAGGTCATTCTGAGGAATAAACAGAACAATATATGTAAAACATCTAGAACAATACTTTTTCCCCCAGAAAAATCACTAAGACTGTAAATTACATAGGAGGTACTGCTCTATGTTGGTAGATGTTTCCCCACTGAAAGTTCACTGCACTGGTGAGATCATATATGTGGAGAAAGATACACACACACACACACACACACACACACACACACACACACACAGAGAAATAGGGAGAGAAGAAAATAGAGAGAAAGAGAGACAGATGGACAGAGACAGAAAGAAAGCTTGACAAGGAAAGGAGAGGAAAGGAGTAGAGAGCAGAAGAGAGGAGACACAGAAAAAGAAACAATGAGAGAAAGAAAGGAAGAAAGAAAGGATAAAATGCCCTGTTTGGCTTTTAAAGGAAAGAACCTCCCCCCCAGCCCCATACCTTCCATCCTGTTCAGGGAGGAAGAGAAAAGAGAGAGAGACAAATAGACAGCGCCAAAGAGCCAGAGACAGAAAGAGACAGAAAGACAGATAAAGAGACACAGAGCCAGACAGAGATAGAGAGACACAGACAGACACACAGAGACAAAAGGAAATAGAGACAAACACAGACACATAGAGAGACAAAAAGAGAAAGACGGAAACACACAGAGATAAAGACAGAAAGAGAGAAAGAAGGGGGAGAGAGAAAGATGGAGGGAAAGAAGGAAGGAGGGAGAGAAAAAGAAAGAAAGGAGAGAGAGGGAAAGGGGAGAGGGAGGGAGAGAGAGAATATCCTTTGGAACTAACTAGAGAAACCTGTTTTTAATTCTCAGCTCAGTTTTGATACTTACTGGCTATGTAAGTCACTTAAAATCTGAAGCCTCATCTGTAACATGGGGATAATAAAACCTGAACTCTCTTCTCACCTCACAGGACTCCTATGCTGAAAGCACTCTGAAGATTATAAAATGTTATAAAAACTTGAGTCATCATTACCACTGAGAGTTAGGATAAAGAAGGGAGACCTGGGTTCCAATGCAGCCTTTGACATATATTTACTAAGGGATTCTGAGAGTTCTCTATAAAAATGAAATCCTAGGTTCAGTTTTTCAAAAATTCTTCTTGCCAGACAGACGAGATGGTGAAGGTCTATAATCTCTCCCCTGGGAAGACTGAGGTCAGCAGATTGCTGGCGTTTAGGAATTCTGAGCAGAAAAGGACTAAAGGCTATCAGGTATCTGCAATAAATTGAGCCTCAATAGGGTGAGTTCCAGTATTACAAGATACCAGGCTTCATAAGGAAGGGGCAAACCAGCCTAGGTCAGAAATGGAGAAAGTCAAAGAGTTCCTATGACAATCAATGATAAGATTTAGCCTTTAACTAATCATTGTACTACTAGCCTGAAAAAGATGGAGAGATACAGTCTTTAAAAAGCAAAAATCACTCTTATTTGTAATTATTAAAGTAGAAAAATAGTTTAGGCAGCATACAGGTAAAAGAATAAATTTGTAAATGGATCATAGGGTGTAGGTGAAAATAAAGCAATGGAAGAAACTCAGGGCAACATTAAATAGAAAGCACCGTGGGGTTAACCTCTGATGGGTTTCACTGCTGCTGCCCAAGGGAATTTGGGGGTGGAGTGGTGGTGAGAAGGTTCCACTTTAGACTATGACCTTATACCACCTTCTCTGAGTCATCAGCAACATCACACACTCAATCAGCTATTTAAAAGACAAAATCTATTTTGCTACCAGTTTGGAAAATTGAGGAATAAAAGTTTAACTTTCCTAAATTACAGACACTCAGCTTAGTAACAGCAATCTGTTCAGCACAATTGGCTTCTACAACTTCAACCAGGAATGGGATTTTAAACTTCAATATAGGACTTCGAATCAGGGCTTTGAGTTCCCTAGACTTTGAGTTCCCTCAAAAATCAGGGCATTGAGTTCCCTAGACTTTGAGTTCCCTCAAGAATCAGGGCATTGAGTTCCCTAGACTAAGAAGGGGAAACTGTTTTCTTCTAAGATACCAGAACCCTGACACAAGCTGCTCCACTGGATTCTATACCTAGAGATTATTCAATGAGTTATCTCCTTAAATTAGGAACCAAGTCATCCTAGATTAATTACTATCAGACTCAGAAAGACAGGAATTTGAATCCGGCCACAGTCACTTACTAGCTGTGTGACTTGGACAAGATAATTTATCTCTAATTGCTCTAGTTTCAATATACATAAAATGAGGGCTCAATGAAACCCCCCACACATACCAAGGTCCCTTCTAACTCTAAATTTATAGTCCTATGATCTTTCCTATCTGAAATCTCTAAATTCTTTTTAGGAAGATGAAGAGATGAACAGCTACTCATAGTAATCCAAGACAGAGAATTTCATCTTTAGCTAGCTCCATCCATTAGTACTAAAAACTGTATTGTCAGCTAATTTAGCTTTTTAGAAATTTAGATACTTAAATAAATAAATTTTAAAATAAAATCTATCTTCCTTCGCCTGGCTCAAGTTTATCATAATCTTCTACTGTTGACCTCCTAAGAAGGGCAGCTAGTGGACAACAGATAGAATGCTGAATCAGGATAGTATCATCCTATGGTCAAATCTGGCCTCAGATATTTATAGCTGTGTGACTCTAAGCAAGTCATTTCATTTCATTTGCCTCAGTTTCCTCATCTGTAAAATGAGCTGGAGAAGGAAAAAGCAGACCACTTCTGTATTTTTGCTAAGAAAACCCCAAATGGGGTCACCAACAGTCACAAATGACAAAAACAACTGAATAATAAAAGCCAACCTTTCTGATTTACTTTCCTTTCCCACCTGGTCTTGACTAAAGGTGAGGCCAAGGACAAGATTCATGGTGTGTGACCTACTAAAACCATCATAAGACATGTGGTACTGTGGGTCTGACACCAGCTGACTAATGGCAGGTTTAAGAAGCAAGAGATGGAGCCAAGAGCTCAGCATCAGGTCAGTGAAAATAAGAACCTGAAAGTTCTTGGACAAGATAATTTATCTTGACAAGTGTCAAAAAGCAAAGTAAATGACTATTTTATATGGTGTAGTAATTGTGCTATCAGGCAATAATGCAATCCGGGGAAAGGGATAGTCTTAATGTCAAGGGCCAAAGAATTAAGCCATTTTGACTGGGGGGGGGGAGAGAAACAAAGCATAAAATCACAGAGATAACACTGGATTTGTAGTTTAGAGCCCTAAGTTTAAATAATGACTGATGTGACCTACTGACTGTTGTATGATAAGCAAGTGACTTTAGACACCTTCTGTGTCTAAATTCCATCAGCTATAAAAAGGAGGAATAAAACAAAGTAAGCTCAAATGTTCCATTTCCCCATTTGTAAAATGATCTGAAGAGGGAAATGGCAAAGTACTCCAGTATCTTAATCATGAAAACTCCAAAAGGGGTCACAATGAGTAGAATGTGAAGAGAAGGACATAGAGCAATGACAAAAAAATCTTCTTTCACATTTAAATTCTAGGATCCTATGAAACCGGAGTCTCAGATCAAAATAGGCCAAAGCTAAATAAGATGACAATACAGTTTTTAAGCTAATGGTAGATTTAGCTAAAAATGGAATTTTCCTCCATACCATGGATTGCTGTGACTTCCTGTTCATCTCCTCATCCTTCTAAAATGAAGTGCTTAGATCAGTTGTAGACTACTACCCATGATTATCTCTTCTCTTCATTCAACTGGCTTTTCTGATTATAAGATTTTTTTCTTAACAAAGTTCTTTATGTGTCCCTGTGCCTATTCCACACCCTATAATCTATTCTCTTCATTCTATCATTTATTATATTTTATATATTATTTATTATATAATCAATCCTTTTCATTCTATTCCCCATTCTACTTCCATAACATGGAATATATCTAGGTTAGCCCTTTAAAATATGGCCAAATTTAAATTGTGATTCACTGTAAATCAGTATTTGGACATCTTATTTCTTCCAACAGAATCTATGTGTAATTTGGGAAGCTAGTTAATTCATTTATCCAATAGTCAATAAATATATCTAAATCTTTTGTTTAATGTGCACAAAGACACATCACCTTCTAACTTGTATTATAGTTTTATGCCTTGGCTTGTGTATTAAACTGTAACAATAACAATAATAACTAGCATTTACATATAAGAGCTAGGTAGTAAAATGAATAGTCAGGAAGATTTTCCAGGAATCAGGAAGCCTTATCTGGCCTCAGACACTTACTAGTTGTGTGATCCTAGAGAAGTCATTGAACTCTGTATGCCTTAGTTTCCTCACCTGTAAATTGAGCTGGATAAAGAAATAACAAGCCACTCCAGTACCTTTGCCAAGAAAAATACCAAATAGATCACAAAGAGTTGGAACAAATATTTGAAAGCATTTATACAGTGCTTTAAGATTTACAAAGTTCCATATTACCTCATTTTATCCTCATAACAACTTGGGGAGATAGAAGTTATTATGAGCCTCATTTTTTTTTTTAGATGAGAAAGTACAGCAGAGAGAGCTTAAATGCCCTGTCTAAGATCACACAGGTAGTAAGTAGTCTGAGGCTGAATTTGAACTCAGATCTTCCTTACTCCAACACTAAGGCCACCCACTTGCTTCTTCTAAGTTTCCTGAGAGCAAGAAAGTGCTTTTGACATCAGATACAGTTCTGAACATGGAATCAAGGAAGGGAGCTCTTGGTTGAGTTTCAAACTCCTTCAAATATTAAGATAATATGTGATCACAAGACAAATCATTTAATGACTCATTGTCTTAATTTCCTCATCTATAAATGAGGATAATGATCAATGCCTCACAGGATTGTTGTAAGAAAAGCTTTTTACCAAACCTAAAGCACTGTATAAATATGAGCTGCTATTACTGCAATGTATTGTACCAAGTGCCGAGGAGGACAAAGAACTTTTAGAGATCAGAGGAAAGAGAGAAGACTTCAATTCAACAAATACTTATTAAATTCTTGTTAAATATATTATATTTATAAGCATAAATATAATTAAGTGCTGAGGAGTCAAAATTTATGGGTTTTGTTTTGTTTTTTTAAACACAATCCTTTCATTCAAAGAGTTGTAATCTAGCTATATATAGAAGGAAACATGATGTGAAGTAGAATGTAATAGAGAGAACAAAGGAGAGAACAACACAAAGTTCTCTAGGAAAACTGAAAAAGATGAAGTAAATCAGGACAATTGAATAGAGCTGAGATACCAACTGAACCATCTTGATATCTTGAAGGATTTCAGTAGAAGATGAAAACAGTGTTAAGGCATGAGGGATACCCTTCATATATACATGGAGGTGGGAGAGGGCAAAATGGAAAGAGACAGTAGCTTGCCTAGTATTTGCTATACTAACTGTTGGCAATGCACCTGCTCAGATTGGTAACTCTTCAGTCTGGAAATAGAGATGGGAATGATCAATCAATCAATCAATAAACATCTATTGAGCAGGTAGAATGTGCCAAGCATAATATTAAGTGTTAAAAATGCAAAAAAAATAAATAAATAAAAGGCAAAAGACAGTCCCTGTCCTCAAGAAGCTTACATTCGAATGTGGGAAGCAACATGCAAACAAATATATACAAAATAAGCTATACACAGGATAAACAGGAAATAATTAATAGAAGGAAGTTACTAGAAGTACAAGGAATTGAGGAAGGGTTCTTATAGAAGTTTCTAGGACTTCCTGACTTCTGTGATGAGTTCTGCAAATGCAAAAGGTATATATGACTCCTGTATTACAAATTACTTTTCCTTAGATTCTGTTGAGGACCCCAAGTATACCACAGTGTGTGTAGGCAAAAGCCCTGAGGCTGAAAAAGTTATGGATCACTCTCTTCTTGCTATAAATAAAAGTGTTTATTACATAACTACCTTTCCTATAGTAATAAGCTGTGTGTGTTTTATTTCATAAAATGTAGTCTTGTATTTTCAAGTAAAAATAGCTCATTGAACAAAGTAAAAAAGCAAACAAACAAATAAACGAAAACATTAGGAAAGCAGGTTGCAGTTAGATGGTGGAGGTCCTTAAAAGTCAAGCCAAGGACTTAATATTTTATCCTGTCAGTAACAGGGAGCCACTCAAGTAACTGAATAAGACAGTCAAATTTATACATTTGTGAGATTCTTTTGGCTGATGTGTGAAAGATGAATTAGAGATGGTGGCAGACTTGAGAGGGAGACCACCTAGGAAGCTATCAAAGTAATGATCCAAGTAAGACTTCTAGCTGGGGAGCAGAAGGTCAAGAAAGAATTCACAAAAGAGTTAGCATTTGAAGTAAGCCATGAAGGATGAAATTTCAACTTGAGGTAGAAGGCAGAGAATGAGAAAGACAATGGAGGCTGAAAGAAGAGCTGTGGTAAAGGTATAGAAAAGTAATAAAACAAAGAACCTGAAAAGTATTAAATACCAAACTAAAAAATTTGGATTTTAATTTTCATAAGAAGAGTCAAACATGATTGAAAGCTAAACAAAAATAGCACATCGCTCTGATCCCATCACCCCCTGCTCAAAATCCTTCAATGGCTCCCCAATGCCTACTGAATAATCTGGCAGCCAATGTGTAAAATAGATTGAGATAAGGAAGAAGTAACAGAGACTCTTGGGAAAATAAAGTGGGCAGACTAGTGGGCTAAGGGGACAGTCTAGTTGAAAGGTAACAAAGGGCCTGAAGTGGGGGAAAGCATTAAGAACCAAAAGGAGGAATAGGTAGAAATGATAATAAGGAAGATAAACGATTGATAAAAGCACAAACCAAATTCTGACACTTCTGGGAAAGACTTTTACCCTCAGAAACTGTTTTGTTACATTTCCTCTGTGACCAGCATTAAGCCTCTTGTTATCAAGAAAAATGGAAAGAGGTAGCTAGGTGGCACCTGCATAGAGCACCAGCTTTGGAATCAGGAGGACCTGACTTCAAATCCAGTCTCAGACACTTGGCACTTAAATACCCATGTGACTTTGGGCAAATCACTTAACTCCAATTGCCTTGCCTCCCCCTCCCAAAAAATAAGGAAAACTGAGGCAGCAGTCTGGATAATGGAAACATTTGTCACCTTGGGTATCTAGCTAATTCAGGGAAATGTAGGTTGTTTTGTTTTGCATTAAATTATACCCCAATTTTCTCCTTTATCCTACATTTGCAGACAAAAAAAAAACAAAAAAAAAACCCAAGCATAGTCAATTGCTATGTGCACTTTTTTTCTTCCATAAGATGATGAGGGAGGAAAAAGGACAAATAAATTAATGTCCTTTCTATTCAGGATCTTAAGGCAGGAAAAATCCAAACTCATTCTCACAACAAATTCACCAGGAATGGAATGTATTTTACTTCCAGGCTATGGGAGCTGTAGCCTGCAATATGCAGTAGCCTCAAGAAGAGTACATTATGTTCCACTTTTTAAAGGTAAACAGTGATATCCCTGCTGACTGTTCCATCAGCTTTACAGTCACAGCTGCACCAATTGGTTTGGTTTTAGATTCAAGCAATCTGTTATCTTCTATGACAAATGCCGGTTTCCCTCCTGCTAAGGTGACAGAGGCACTGGGGTATAATGGATAGGGTGCTGGACATAAAATGGAGGAGACCTAAATACAACTCCTTCCTCTAACATTTAGCAACTCATTATGGTAGAGTTCTGGGCCTGGAGTTAGAGGACCCAAATTCAAATTTGCTTACTAGCTGTGTGGCTCTGAGCAAGTCATTTAACCCTGTTTGCCTCAGTTTCCTCATCTGTAAAATGAGCTGGAGAAGGAAATGACAACTATTCAAATATCTTTGGAAGGAAAATATCAAATGGGGTCATGAAGAGCTGGACATGACAAAGGACTGAACAACAAATCTAGTAAATCACTTGACCCCCTGGGACTTCAGGCAACAAACTGAGACTTATGCAAGTCAGTAATATGCCAAGGAACTTAATTCCAGTTGCAGGAGGCAGCTGGTTAAACATAGTCAATAGAAAGTTAGCCTTGGAAGATCGAGGTTCAAGAATCCCTCTGACACCTACTGGCTGAGTATAGTGAGAGTCCCTAAGCAAAAGCTATCCAATGCAGAACAGTAGTCAATCTCCAGCAATAGAGCATTTTTTTAAATCTCCAAATTCCAATAACAACCAAGTCATAGATTTGTGTCCTTTTACCTCTCAAAAAAGTTCTGGGCTCCCTAGAACAAATAAAAATCCCTAGAAGACAATTCACTGATCTATTGCTCTTTTGCTTTCTAGAAGCATAGTTAATGCTAATTTGTGATTTTCTAAGTCAATATGCAACTGAGTTTAATATCACTGTACTAGACGGCCCCTAAGGTCCTTGGCTGGTTCTGAAGCTTTGAATTGATGAACTTTTTTTTCCTGTTTCCAGGATCTTTACTTTTAGGACATTTCACTATATTTTTTGCCTCCCTACTCCAAGGCAAGGATGGTGCCCCAGACAATTTTTATAAATAACAAAGGCCTGAAAACAATTAAAGAAAGAATTAGACCTCTAAGAGGGCACTAAACAAACTGATTTTTTTTAAAACCCATAAAAATTGGTGGATGGGAGCAACCTTTTAAGGAGGAATGCTCTGTTCCATGAATAAAACAAATAGAAAGATGTCTTTATATTTAGAAAAATGGATTATAGCTCTTGGCAACACGCACTTCTCAGCAGGCATTTCCAATGTCTTTCTCAAAAACCAGAATTTAAACTTAAACTGGTATTTTTTTGGCATTAATTCACCTGTGGTTCTGGTCAGCTTAGGAGTTTGCACAAGTGGGCTCCCTCCCTTTTAGTGACCCATTTTGAGGATACATTGATGAAAGAAATGTTCTCCAGCTAGGAAAGGCACTCTCCCCACCCCCAAAATCCATGAAAGAAAATAGACCATTATTCTTCTTAAGACCCAGAGGTAACTAATGAGAAGGTAAGTTTTTTTATTGGATGCAATTATGCAGATGCCAAACTTTTTTCCCTCCCACCACCCACAATAAAAATGAGGATCATCAATGTCATAAAATGCCATCCTAGGGAACCTCCCACGTTGCAATATGAAAGCCTCTACTGGAAATGCTTCTGGCTTGCTGTTCCCATCAATCTGGGTCACGTGTTCAGGGCTTTTTTATTTTATTTTATTGCCGACACTGAAAAGAAAAAGTGAATTTACAGAAAGAAATAAACAAAAGGAACTATGTAAGGCCCAGGAGGTGAAATGTGGAGGTTAGATTATCCTGCCCAGGCAATTTCATATCCGTGAGCAGTAATAACAGTAATTATTATAATATATATCCTCATAACTCAAATAGACTACCCAGAATCCCATTTATTTCATCCCAGGTTCCATATTGAGTATCCAAAGAACCTTTTGATTCCTTCAATGTGGCATTTGCCCGCACTCTTACTTTATAACTTATTCATTTACACATACCTTCCTATTTATATTGAAAATTAAGTTCATCCCACATCAGTAAGAAGCCTCTGAATATGGTTCCTTCAGAGGGCCACACCCAGAGCCCTACCCTACATTCAGTACGTCACATAGCTGGAAAATGTGATTAGATTGATGGAAGCCAGAAAAGCTAATGCATTCATTCTGGAACTCCAAAATGGCTTAGGTTGCCAGACTTCCCATAGACATGGGATTGTCCCATTCGGATGCATAATGGTCCTCTAGCCTGAAGGTTAGAATACACTACTGGAATACAGGGTAGGTTCTATTCCCTTCCTGTCTCCTCCCCCTCTGCTCCCATTGCTGAAGCTGGCAAGTTAATGATCAGTAAGTAATGCAAGGAAGGGACTTCTTTGAAGTTAACCAAACTATTATGGGTAGACAGGTATAAAAGCAACTTAGTATAGAGATGGAGGGAGGATGATTGAATCTGCCAAGACAATATATATTTGGAGAACTCCAGTTACTGGAAAGTGACCTAATTTTTTCCCTTCATGAAATTGCCTCCACATGTCCCCACTCTTGGAGACAAGCCAGCTGTAACACATTTATGCAAGAAAAGGGGAACCCAAGAATAGGTAGTCAGCTGAAAGAAGGGGCTGTGAAACCATTTTCATGACTTGGGCATCTTCCCCAACATTAGGCAGGATCAGAAGTGGTGAAACTAGCCCAAGGTTCTGATTAAAAAAAACAAAAAACAAAAAACAAAAACAAAACAAAGCAAAAACATTAGTTGCAACTCTCCTACTTGGAAAAATTGGGGAGATATCTCTGAATGGTCAAACATATTCCCCAAATAGTGTATTTCCCTGAATTAAGAACTATCTAGGTTAATCTCTATTCAGATGAGATTCAAAATAAACTTAATGTTGTAGGATGCAAATCAGCAAACATTAATTGCCTACCATGGACATTATATACCTACTAAAGGGTAACTAGGTAGGGCAATGGACAGAGTTCTTGACCTAGAGTCAGGAATACTCATCTTCCTTAGTTCAAATCTGGCTTCAGACACATTAGCTGCATGACCTTGGACAAGTCATTTCATTCTATTTGCTTCAGTTTTCTTATCTGTAAAATCAGCTAGAGGAAAGAAATGGCAAAACACTCTAGTATCTTTGCCAAGGAAATTCCAAATGGAGTCACAAAGAGTCAGACATGACTGGAAAATGACTGAACAACAACAACAATGGGGATAGAAATACAAAAATAAAACACAGCCCTGCCCACAAGGAGCTCACATTCCAAAGAAAGTTTACAATATGTAGGCAGAGATATCAACTTAAATATATATATATATATATAGAGAGAGAGAGAGAGAGAGAGAGACAGAGAGAGAGAGAGAGAGAGAGAGAGAGAGAGAGAGAGAGAGAGAGA
>JAJPUD010002205.1:275716-304808 GCA_023553655.1 Myrmecobius fasciatus | reverse complement strand
AGAGAGAGAGAGAGAGAGAGAGAGAGAGAGAGAGAGAGAGAGAGAGAGAATAGTTTTAAAAGGAAGAGAATACTAACTGGGAGGAAGTAAAAAAGTTCTTGTGTAAAATGAAAATAACCTTGTAGAAATCCACCCTCCCAAGTCAGTAATCAAGAATTACAGCCTAGTAACCATAATAATTCATTATTTTTTCTTTAACAAGGTAGGAAATAAAAGTGGATACATTGGAGTTGAGGGGTTAAGGGTGAAGGGATTTGTGGGGAGATCAACTAGTTAAAAAAAATTCCTGGATTGGGAACAAAGATGATCCTTTTCTAAGAATTTTTTAAATGTTTCATTCTTTTAATGGAGAAGAATTTTAAAAGCCAGTATGTACAAGAATCCTTCATAAAAGTCCTATTTAGATGTTTCTTCAAGGGATAAAGGTAGCCTAGGATCCTTAAAGCCTATCAGAGGAAAGCAAGCTCTGGCAGGTTCCACTGTATTTAAAAGTCCTTCTAAAGTCTTTATTCCAAAGATGAGTCCCAGCTAATTATAGAAATACCTATCACCAAAAAGATGGATATTGCATGATGGAATTCTTAACAACTCATAAAGTCATTTAATGAGATGCTGTAGGGTCTGAGAGCGGCATTGGTGGAGGGAATGCCCACTATGATGAAAGTATATATATAATTGTGGTTGTAATAGTATTAGTAGTAGTAGTAATAGTAATTATAACTCTGTAGTACAAAAATAGGAAACTAATTATTTCTACCATTTTTAATGGAAAAAAATAGAGAGGAAGATTCTTTCCCTAAAGAATGTAGAACCCATCAGATTTATTCTAGAATCATTCTGAAGGGAGGAGTATGAACTCAAGTATCAAAGAAAGGTTCCAATTACTGGTGTCGATAATATGAGCTCTCTGAGTACCTCACACATAAAGCAGGGACATAAATGGTTTGTATGATAGGATCACTATTTATCTAAATCATATCCTCCCCCTTTTTGCCCCCACATAGATTAGGCTCAATTTTTCTCTATAAAGTCACAAAGTTGTCCCTGGGACTTGGCTGACCCAAGATCCATGCTAAGCCTCCATTAATACAACTTCCCTGTAGCCTCGGGTCATATAGCTTGCTCACTACTTAAGGCATAAAGAGGCCTCCCAAATAACATTTGTCCCAAAGCCAGGACACATCAAACTCTATTGATTAGACATATTTTCATAGGGAGATGAGGTTGGGAATGAAAGAAACTTATCAACCCTCAGCTAAGTGCTGGTATATGCTTCTTGAATATCCTTATGGCTAATATACTATGGCTAAGTAAACCTCCTTTTGTTAAGATGAATGATCTTCGAGTGACTCATGTCATTCCCCTGAGTCAGACCTTCTCTAAAAAGATTGAATTGGATAGGATTGAGCTAAAATAGATAACAATAAATTTTGCAAAGCAACTCATTAAAAGTAGCATTATTCCCATTGTGCAAATAAGACAATTGCAGTTCAGAGAGATCTAGGGTCTCATCCATGATCACACAGTTAATAAAGGTCAGAGATGGAATTAGTAGGGAATCTTAGGAGGCATTAAGCTCAAACTGTCATGCATTATAATATCCTCTGCAATATTCCTAGCATTAGATGGTTATCTAGCTTTTGCTTGAAGACCCCATCACCATCATCTCGCCCAGGGAATCATCATTGGGGTGGAACAGGGACCTGGGGTCAAGAAGACTCAAGTTACTTACTAGCTGTACAACTCCAAGTCAGCCATCTCACCTGGGTCTGCCTCAGGTCCTTGCCAAAGTCTAGCCCACATTTCTCCATTTTGTGCATACAGATTGCAAGAATTATCTCCAACTTAACCTATTTATATCTCATCTACGTGCTATTTCCCCCATTAAAATGCAAGATTCTTGGATATGTTAACCTATCAGATTGCTTGTTCTCTTGAGTTGGGAGGGGGGGAAAGGAGAAAAAAAAGGAATACAAAATCTTACAGAAATAAATGTTGAAAATTATCTTTACATGTATTTGGCAGGAAAATATTATTGAGAAAAAATAAATAAACAAACAAATAAGAATGTGAGGTCCTTGAGAGTCAGGACTTTTTTTTTTTTTTTTTTTGCCTTTCTTTGTCTTACCAAGGCTTAGTACAGCACTAGGCACATAGTAAGCACTTAATTATTTATTGACTGTGGACTAACTACACTAAACTTCTTATTTGAATGTGGTAGGCAACTTCCAGTGAAAAAACTTTTACCAATGCTGAGTAATACCTTCTCTGGATGATATAAGTATTAAAGAATTGCCTGGGGAATTAAGAGATTAAAATGACTTATTCAGAATCAGTGTACAGATGAGGGAAAGAAGATTTCAACAGAAGTTCTCTTGAACCTGAGGTCAACTTTTTACCACATCATGCTGCTTCAGCTTCCCTTTCTAAATTCTCTCAAAGCATCCCTTTTAATGACTTGCTAAGAATAGAAGTCAAAGAACTTGAATCCAAGTTTCTCTACCTCAGGTCCAGAGTTCTTTCTGCTATCCCCACGAGCTAACTATTGAATCATGAGAAAGCAGAGGTTCATGACTTGGAACCCATTTCCTCCATGAAATCCTTCCTAATGGTGGCTGCCCTCTCTGATCACCTTTCTCTGAAATTCCTGTAGCATTTTGCAACTTACTCACAATTCATCATTCAACAAAATTCTGCCTTTAATTCTTTTGTCATTTCATATGCATATTCTCTCCTAACAAATTTTAAGGTCCTTAAGAGAAAAAAAGCCTTTGAGGAAAGGAATTTTAAAGAAGAGGAACTATTTCTTCTACTTCTATATCTCCAAGTCCCATAAGAAGGTCCCATTCTTAAAACTTGAGGGAGAAGACTGTTCCCATTCTCATGAATCAAATAGCCAGCTTTATATTTGTACTTGTCCATGTCTGTACTTTCTGTTGGTCATTGTATATATCTTGTTTAAAAAAAAAAAAGCCTTACCAGCAGGAGATGAATAAGTGGTCAAATGGTTTGAGCACTGGACAAGAAACCAGGAAGTTGTGCCTTCTAATCCTAGTTCTACCACAGACTTCCTCTGTGGTTGTAGTCAACTCAATGAGCAAGTTTTTTCATACCTCAGTTTCTTGCTAAGACAGATCCAAAACCTAGTGATGATTTTTTTCAGTCTGTATAAAAAAGCCTGCATCAAAAGTCTCAAAGCTAATAAACTGATACTTTCTTAGATGGAAATGCTCAATAAAAGAAGCTTTACCTTTTGATTTTCTGATACAACAATCTTTTTGTGTAGTGGACTTAACAAGGACATTTTGCCAGCAAGATAGGAACAATGAGTCAGAAGGATTTCCTGTGTAAGTAGTACACTTCCAGAGGCAGAGTATAAGTAAGGTTTTTTTTCAGTTCTCAGAAAGACTACAATTAGACGGTCAATTTGACATGAACAGACTTCTAAAAAAGTTGGGCTTTTTTTAATGTAATAACTTTCACTAAAATAGCTGCAAACTGCTGCCCGAGGTTCAGTAAGAAGAAAAAAGCCTTTAAATAGCCGAGACAACTTCACTAGGTGACATGCAGTCTTACAATGCCATTCATAAAGAGGGAATGCAGCCCATCAACTCTGACAACTATATTCCAGCATTTGGGACTACATGAGGGTTCAGTACCTAGGCAAACCCCAGAATTGGCCAGCTTTGTGGCACCAGCTGTGGCAAAACTAGAAAGAAATATATACTACAACAAAGAAGAAATTCTTTTAACAGTTTTCTGTGATTTGCCAGGAAAAATGTAGATGGATACTTATTGTGAAAATGACATGTTGGGGAAATAACTGACCTCTCAGTATATCTTGTTAGTTTATCTATTTAATTCAAGAAACATTTAATAAAAACTAGAATGTTCAAAAGGCATCGTGCTGGGTGGTTGGCATAAAAAATAAAAAATGAATTGTTTTCTACCCTCAAGTATTCAACATATACACAAATAGTTATTATGCAAGAAAAAATGGAGAAGAAAGAATTTTAAGAATAGTAGGGGGGTAAAGATAAGGAAATCTTCAGAGGTGGGTCCAGAGTTGAACCTTCAAGGAGGGCAAGAATTCTGAGAGTAGAGACAAGGTGAGAATGCATTCCAGGCATGGGTAATTCCTTGTGCAAATTCACAAAAGTGGAAAATAGAGTTCAATGAAAAAGTAATGTAGTTTGGTTGGGAAAAAAGGTCCATGTTTGCTTAAGGGCAATAAGGAACCACTGAAGCTTGTTGAGCAAGGGAGTGTCATAGTTAGACAGATGCATTATTCTGGCAGCTTCAAGGACTGAGAGGAATAGACTGGAAGCTAGCAGTCCACTTTGGAAACTATTATAGTAGTACAGGAAAGAGGTACTAAGGGTTTGGCCCAGATCAGCATGCTTGCATGAGTGGAGAGATGGAGACAGTATAAAATGTTGTAGAGATATAATCAATCATTTGCAGTTGATTATGTGAGAGAAAGAACCAAGAATGAGTTTCAGATTTTCCCAATCACTCTGTGATTAGGAAGGTGATGGTGGTCTCAACAGAAATAGAGAAGTTTGAAACTGGGAAAAAGAAAGAGAGTTTGTGAGTTCCATTTTATACATGTTGAGTCAAAGAGATGCACAAGGAAAGAGGAAAAAAACTTCCAGGGCAAGAGCCTTGAGAAAAATCCATTCTAAGGGAGTAGGAGATGGATGGTGATTTTATAAAGAAACTGAAAAAGAGAGGTCAGATATATAGGAGAACCAGTAGAGAAAAGCATCATGGAAGGAAAGAAAGGAGAGAATATTCCAAAAGAGAAATGATCAACAGTATCAAAAACTGCAGATCAAGAAAAATAAAGCCTCAGAAAAGATTTCTAGATTTAACGATTAAGAGAACTTTGATAACCTTGAAAAGAGTAGCTCTGGATGAATGGCAGGGTCAAAAGACAGATTGCAAATGATTGAGAAATAAGTGGGTGATAAGAAAGTGGAAGCTATCAATGTTGACAATCTTTCCAGGAGTCTGGCAGAGAAAGGGAGACAAGATATAGGACAATGGTTTGAGGGGATGGCAGGATTATAGTAAGGTTTTTAAGGAAAGAGTAAATCTGAGTGTTTGTAAACATTGCAGAAAGAGCCAATAGATAAAGAAAGGAAGAAAATGTTTGAAAAGAATGATCAATGAAGCAAGACTTAAAGAAGATGGAATTATCAGTGTAGGAAGAAAAGATATCCATGGTAAGAAAGGACACCTTTTCCTCAAAGATAGGCCTAAGGGAGAAGAGGCTGTATGGAAAAGGAGTGAGGATTTTAAGATATGAAATAAAAGATGAGATAACATTTTCAGGCTCTCTATTGATGTTTACTTGCATTGTGTTTCCTTTCTCAGATTTTTTTTTCTTGTAGACACGATTTTTCTTGCACAGCAAGATGTGTGGAAATATGCATACATATATTCTATTTGTCAAGTATTTTAACATAATTAACATGTAGTGGACTTCCTACCATCTAGGGGAGGGGTGGGGACTAGGGGGGAAAAATTTGTAACGGAAAGCTTTTTAAAGGTCAATGTGGAAGAATCATCCATACATATGTTTTGCAAATAAAAAGCTTTAATAAAGAAAAAAAAGAAATAAAAGATGAGAGAATTTATGATGGATTGCTTCTATTTTCTTAATAAACTAGGAGTCTGAGAAAGGGTGGTTCTTGCGACAGGGAAAAAACACTGAAAACTTGAGGGAAGAAAGAAAGGTTTGGAACCATCACTGAGAGGATTTCTCAGTCTCTTAGCTGGCAATTTGATTTATGTTAAGATTTCTATTCTTAAGGTCTTGCCACATAAGAAGTATGGGGAAAGCAAACAATAGGTCTTTCTGATTAGAGATTACATACTTATTTGAGATTTTATTACAGTGGCCATAAGATCATAGATCAAAAGCTGGGAAGACTTTAGAAGTCATCTAGTCCAATATTTTCATTTAAAAATTTGAAGAAATCAAGGCCCAGGGAGCTTAATCAAGACTTCTGAAAAGAGGAAAAAGAAAAGAAAACAAGGGATATTAATCTAAATGATATAAGCTCCATAAAGACTGCCTTGAGTATCTTTGTAGTCTATAAAAATTTTACCCATAAAAAAAATTTTACCCATAAAAAATATGAAAACTATATGACACAAGTAGAGGTTTCTAAGAGCTAAGCTGGTGCCAGCAAAGAGATTTGAGAAGTGAAGTTAGAGTCATCAAAAAGCATAAGCAAAAAAAGTTAATATTTTCCTGAGCTTAATATAAAATACTTACATCAACCTCTCCTTGATCGATGACATAGAAATTATCACCTTCATCTCCTGGAGAAGAAAAAAAAATTTACTTTAAAGATAATATAGAGAGTATTGAGAAAGTTTAAAATATATAAATTATATACACCTTGTCAAACAAAATTGTCTTTTTCTCTCACGGCTTCTTTCTTTCCTTTTTCCTTCCCTCCTTTATTTCCTCATTCCTTTTTCCCTCTCTTTTATTTCTCTTTCTTCTTCCCTTCCTCTTTCCTTTTTTTCTTTCTCTCCTTTCATTGAGTCTCCATATCTTTCAAGCTTAAAGTTCAGAGGCTACTCACATCCCGACTCCACTACTGATCAGCACAGCATTCCCTAGCTCTGTTTGTGACCTATACTGGTTTGTCTCTCAGATAATCTTCACCTCATTAGCACTATTGGCTTAGCTCACTAAAGCCCAGAACTCCCAAGTTGAATTGAATCTCAAAAATCAGCATCTACTAGTGCCTGTAAGTAAAAGCATGGATCACCAAGCCCAGATAAATTGCATCATTAAAATTGCTTCTCATACCATTTAAAAGGTATGAAGGAAGGAAAACATTTAAAAGTAACATTCTGAATCTTATCAATATGGAATTCCTAATGGATAGGGAAAATTACAAACAGCATTATAACAATTTGCTAAGAGTACTGTTCTTAGATTACATTGGATAAATTCTGTAATACACAAATTATTTTCTTCTAATATTTCTACTCAAATGGAATTAAGCAGTGAAATTCCTATAAACATTGTCTCTTATTCAGGGAAAGTACAGGAGGAAAGTTACCTTGCAGTATGACTGTTTCTCCAGCAATATGAGTGACAGGAAACATGGCATCAAATATGTCACTAAAAAATAAATTATATTTGAGTTGCAGTTACATGCATTCTTTAGAAATTATACTTCTTTACATTTTAAAGTAAAAGATCAATAAACTTTATTTTGGCCATTATTCATTAATGAATTGGCTATTCACTGTTTTATTAAAACAAAACAAAACAAAAATTATTCAGCTTAAACCCAACACTGGTAGGGGCAAACTTGAATATGCCTAATAACGATATATTAAATTTAGAACTCTTGCAGCTGAGATTAAATGTTTAAATATATGAAATGCTTAGCATGCTGATTCAACCCACTGACAATTTACTATAGTTAATATGAACAAGGCACATGAAATGAAAACACTGTGCAAATTAAGCAGCTTGTATGTCATGTTTTCTAAATTTACATGTGAAATTGGCTGTACAAATAGGACACAAATTGAATTGCACAAGCTCTAAATTCGTTCAACAATGAGTTGGCAAAGGTAGAATCAAAGTTGGTAGGGAGATGTTTGTTGAGCTATGAAATTAGATGAGTAAATATACATCTCCTAAGAAGTCACAGATGCCCATTGATTAGGGAATGACTGATCAAATCATAGCATATGAATGTAATGAAATAATACTGTTCCATAAGAAAAAAAAAATCCAGAGAAACAAGGAGAGGATTGATGCAGAGAGGAGGAGGCAGAGCCAGAACAAGTTACACAATGATTACAATAATGCAAAGAAAATAGCACTGAAAGACATAAGTATTTAAATTAAACGCACTGACCAATCTAAGTTTCAGAGTACTATTGATGAAAAACACCTTACCTCCGCCCATCCCCAGTCCAATTCAGCAGAAACAATAAAACAAGGAATGTTGCATGTGCTACAAGACAAAATGGCTTTATTGATTGTTTTTTTACTTAACTATATTTTTCTGTTCTAAGTAAGATTCTATGGAAATGGCTGTGTTGTTAAAAACAAAAATTACCAAGAAACTCTTTTTGGGAGGAAGGGTAGATTGTCTTATATAATAGTGGAACAGAAACCACCCCAACTATAGGATATGAGATTTAAGGAATCATGAAGATTATCCAAGACAAATCACTAATTTTATAGAATTGAAGCCTAGAGAGGGAAAGTTCAAGATCATGTCAATCAACAAGCATTTATTAAGCTCCTCCTCTGTGTCACTGTGCTAAAAGCTGAGGATACAAATACAATAAATGAAATAATTATTATTCTCAAAGAAAAGACCTTACATCCTGGGGGAAGAGAGGAGAAAACAAGGACATATGTCCATGGACATAGAACAGATATAAAGAAAATAAAAATAAAGTAAATATAAGGTAATTGGATTACAGAAGTTAGTAATAATTGAGAGGAACAGGAAAGATTATATATAGAAGATGAAGCTTGAAAAGTATCCTGAAGAAAGATAGGAATTCTAGGAGACTGAATTAAGGGAGGAGCACATTCCAGGTATAGGGGACAACCAATACAAAAGGCAGGAAGAAGGGAAATGGAGTATACCAAGAGGAGCACAGAAAAGGTCACATGGCTACTTGTCACATCTTGCTAGTTTATAGAAACAGAATGGGCTGCAAATTCCTTTCCTTTACAAATATATAGAAATAAGCAAAGTCTTTAAAAAGATAAGGACTGTTGTTTTTGTATGACTACATGAGTCATGCAAAAGGAGAGTCGCTAAACCACTGCAAAGACCACTGAGCTCTTGATAGCTGTTAAAATCCTTAGGTGGGAAGTGCATGCTATAAAACTCTAAGGTTAGCTTATTTCCTGTCCTAACTGGTTTCAAAAATAATTCTTGGAAACATGCACTCACCAGTTAAAAGCTGAGACTATTTTTCCCTTCAAGAGAACAAATTGTTAGTCGACTTGAGATGCAAATTGATGCTGAGAAGTTAGAACCAAAAAAATCACAGTACAATTTCTTATACAGTAAACTCTTTTTGATTTTGCTTTGATGATCCATGAGCAAATGTTTCACTTTTTTCACTACCCTGTTCACAATCCATGATATTCATTTCTCTCTCTCTTTTCCTTTGGGTCTGGTCATAATCCAGATGCTTTTAAGCTATATGACCCTAAACAAATCACTTTGTGGGCTTCCATTTCTTCTTTTGAACAGGCAGCCTTTATTGTCATCTTCATCTCTAATATTCTATGATCTTATAATTTTGTAATAAAATAATATGTATTATTATTGTATAACACTATAATAATATTTAATTTCTATCAAAGTGCTTGCTGTTTGTGGGGGAGATAAGAGAGGGAGAAAAATTTAGAACACAAAGTCTTACAAAAATGAATGTTGAAAACTATCTTTACATATATTTGAGGTCTATTTATTTATTTATTTATTTTTGTTGAGGCAGTAAGGGTTAAATGATTTGCTAAGGATCACAGAGGATTAAGTGTCTGAGGCTGCATTTGAACTCAGGTCCTCCCGACTTCAGAGCTTTATGCTCTATCCATTACTCCAGCTATCTGCTCTCTCTTTACATGTATTTGGAAAAATAAAATACTATGGGGAAAAAATATAATAGTATAATAACAAAATGAAAAGTATTTTTTCTAGTTAAAAAAGTGATAGAAAATATTTGTATTGTGGTTCCTTAAATAAGTTACTTACAATTTTGCATTTTTTTAAATGGAACTGTTTGTCAAAGACACTAATCAGGGCAGGTAGGTGGCGCAGTAGATGGAGCACCAGCTCTGAAGTCAGGAGGACCTGAGTTCAAATCTGATCTCAGATGCATAATACTTCCTGGCTGTGTGACCCTGGGCAAGTCACTTAACTCTAATTGCCTCAGTAAAAAATAAATAAAAGACACGAATCTTGTTTAAATAAAAGTTTTAATGAATATAATTGAAGCATGCTGGTAAATGTTTAACAACCAGCTTGGGGGGGGGAGAAAAATGTAGGTATGACACACATTTATGCTTAATCTACATTGATCAACATTTTCTCTACTTTCTTAAGTTTAAGTTTAGACTTAACAAAAGAATAAATTGAGCTGGGGCAGTTAGGTGGTGCAGTGGATAGAGCACCAGCCCTAAAATCAGGAAGACCTGAGTTCAAATCTGGTCTCAGGCACTTAATATTCCCTAGCTGTGTGACTCTGAGCAAGTCACTTAACCTCAATTGCCTAAGAAAAAAAGAAAAAAAAAAAGAAAGAATAAATTGAGTCCTAATTTATAGAATTTGCCAACTTTCAAAGTGCTCACACTGAAAATGTAATTATCAGATCTCTTGAATTGCCTCCAGAATATAATGTACTATTGTTATATCGTATATATTAATAAAAATTACTAATAAATAATAGCCATGTTATTATTCAATAAGAGTTGCCAAATATGAGGAATTCAGAGAAATATTAGAAAACTAAAACTGATAGAGAATTAAATGGAACCAGGATAACAATATACATAACCATCATAATATTAAAAGAAAATACATCTCTGAATAATAGTGAAGAACATTCTTGGTCCCAAAAAAATAGATGAGAAAATGCACCAGAGAAGCAAAGGATAATGGGGACAGAATGCTGCAATATGTCACCATTGTATTAGTTGTTTTGCCTAATTTTTTTTTCATTATTGCAAGATGGAGAGAGGGATATATCAAAAAAGTTGACATAAAAACCTAATAATGTCATTCCCCCCCTCAAAGAAATAAATTATATTTTAACTCCTCCCTCCCTCCAATTTTTCCTACTCTCTCTTGAGTTTAGCTTGGACAACTTGGATTTATATATCACCTAAGATAATGTTCTTAACTCTGTGTGTCATGGACCAATTTAGCAGTCTAGTAGATCTATGGAACCTTTCTCAGAATAGTTTGTTGGGTTTTTTTTTTTTTTTATTCATGATCAAAGAAAATGTTAATTTCAGCTAGAGTCAATCAATCAGTCAGGAAGCATAAAATAAATGCTACTTGTGAGGCACTGGGCTAAGGTGCTAAAGATAGAAAGGGAAGAAACAATCCCAGCTTTCAAGGAGTTCCTATTTTAATGGGGGGGGGAGAAACAATATGAAAAATTAAGATGTAATTTTTTTTATCCAAGTTCACAGGTCCCCTAAAATATAATCACAGGATCCCAAGAGGTCTATAGACCCATGTTAGGAATTCTCTGAGGTAAGGGCTGCCCCACCATGCTTTCATGCTCTCTTCAAAGATAAAATTAAGTAGGTAGTTGGAGTACTTCTTTTCAAAGACTGAGCTCACTCCACATTCCTCAATCTAATACAGAACAAAAAAAAAAAAAAAAGTAATTTACAGATCTTGATCTGGCTCCATACTATGCCAAGTACTCTATAAAGTAAGTTAAGAAGGCACAGCACTCTTGTCCTCTAGAAGTTTTTTAATGACTCAATTTGGCTTCCTTTCCTGATTGAATTATCTCAAGGATTTCTCTTCTTCCTAATTCACTCTGCCTACACAGAAACAGCCTAAGACAGAGAGTGAATGAGCAGCAGAGAAATTCCAGCTTGTACCATAAATGACAAAAGCCTTTTCTTTTAACACAGGTAATGCCCTTTGACAGCCTCATTTAAAGGAAACGCCTGTTAGACCCATTTTTCCCAGAGATGAAACTATAATGCACCAGATGCCCCCACAACTAATAACTGTGAAAGAAATAAGCCAGCAAGAATTTAGAGTTCTAGCCCATCAAAAGTAAATTAAAACATGTTCTATCAGCCAACTCTCCCCATTTTTTCTTCAGCTGAATAACTATTTTTCCACTTTCCACATCCTTTTAAACAAAACCCAATCCCTTCCTATTTCTCAGGAATTTAATGGCATTAAAAGGCACTAGTCCTTTCTGTCTTTTCTAATGCTGGCATGTACAATAAATTGACCTACAGGAATAAAAACAGTTTTCAAGTTGAATCTAGTAATAATCTCTTGGGGATTTTAATGCAATCAGTAGCACATGTCTTTAAAAACTCTCAAATAATTGTCTCCCAGCCCTCTTATTATCTATACCATGTATTTGGCATTTGACTTTATCCAATTCTAACAAACACTTTATTAAATATTAACTTGCATTCTTCTCTAATTGATCTGTATGCATGAGTCTGGTCTCCCCAGCCAGAGAATAAACCCTTTGAAGGCAGGCAACAAATCACATGCTTTTTGTCCTTCAAATACAACTAGTACATAGACTGGTCTCAGTCACAGAAAAGCAAACTAAATAGTTCTAAATAAGTATTTAATCACACTGCCATAAATTATGAATAGTGGGGTTTTCCCCTCATATTTGATTTGCTTTATTTTTTAATGTTTACTATTAAGAATTTTTTTTTCTAAATCCCACTCCTCCACACAAAATCCAGATTCTAATAAATATGCATGCTCAAGTAAAACACATTGCCATACTGGTCATGTCCAAAAATGTGTGTCTCATTCGACATATTTAGTCTATTGCCTCTCTGTCAGGAGGTGGATAGCATCCTTCATCAATTCTCTTTTCTCAGATGTTGTAAAAAGATGTTAGTTACCTTCAGGCCTCTTGATACTATTCAGCAACAATTTTTTTTGAATAATGTTTCATAAAGAAATTAATTTGTTCTGGATAACAAAAACTCAATCTCTGGTGAAGGATGATGAATTATTCTATACCTTTTTTTTTTATGTCTTTCCCTTCTGTTTGTTTGAATAGCTCTAGAGTCTTCCTTCCCTAAACTACCTTTCATTTATTTTGTATTTATTCTATATAAATTCTTATATATGCACATCTTGTCTTCACCAATAAAATGTAAATTCCTTGAGCCTACAGATTGTTCTGTATTTGTCTCTACATTCCTAGAGCTTGTTATGTAGTTGTACAAAAGTATTTGTTGATTTTCTCCTAGGATATCCTCAGAAGAAAAGGACTGAGGTTTAAATCCCATTTCTGACACTTTCTAGCGGAATGGTGGTAGGCAGGTCTTTCTGCTTGTGTGTGTGTGTGTGTGTGTGTGTGTGTGTGTGTGTGTGTGGTGTTGTGTTCAGTCATTTGCAATCATCTATGACTGTTCACAACCCCATTTGGAGGAGCAACCAGATGGCACAGTGGATAGAACACCAGCACTGGAGTCAAGGGGACCTGAATTCAAATTCAGCCTCGGACATTTAACACTTACTGAAGTCACCTAACTCCAACTACTTCTTTAAAAAAAAATTGGAACATAACCCCAATTTTGGGTTTCTAGGTAATGCTATTAAAGTGATTTGCCATTTCCTTCTCCAGCTCATTTTGCAGATGGCAAATTGAGGCAAATAGAGGTGAATGACTTATCCAGGATCACACAGCTAGTCAGAATCTGAGGCAAGTTTTGAACTCATAAAATGAGTTTTTCTGACTCTAGGCCCAGCACTCTAACCAACTGTTTAGAATTTTTTTCTTTTTTCATTTTTTTCTTAATCTTTGTGTTCCCAATGTGTGCACAGTGTTCATCACATAGGAGGCACTACTTATACTTACTGAGCTTTAGATCTACTATTAGACAACTAGACCTTTGGAGAGAAGCTCATCTTCTTCTAATAGACTACAGGCATACCACACTTAATGTTTTTAATGGGTTTCATAAAAACATATTTTTTTTAATGTCAAATAGTTGGTTTTAAAAGGCCAAATCAGAAAGAGAGTGAGCCAGAAGTTAATAAATTGGCTATTGTGGAAAGATACAATTTCTGAATCTACAGAGTACATTCTTCCACTCTGGATTATAAACAAATAGCCTCAGAACCATCATTCTAATTTCTCTGGATAAGAGCAAGGCGAGGCTGTATTGAGAGGTTATAGCTACCTAATAGTAACAGAAACTGGCATTTTAGAGGAAAGGTCACGATGACATTTGAGACATCCAGAACAGGTGTCCCAAGTCACATCATGCAACTACAAAACAGTATCTTAGGATCAAAATCATCACATTTGAATAGTTCAAGAAGGTACAATGGAAAGAGTTGGAACTGAGAGTTACAGTTGATTTTCAATCCTGGTTCTGCAAATGGTAACATTAACTATGCTTGACATTCATGTGGCACTTTAAGTTTATAAAAGGCTTTACAAACATGAGTTTTGTTTAGTTCGTGAGTGGCCTTGGATAAGTTACTTTCCTGTTTGAGAAAGGAAGGAAGGGAGGGGAGAGGAATGGAGGGAAGGTGGGAAGGAAGGGGAGGGAAGGAAAGAGGGAAGGAAGGAAAAAAGAAGAGAAAGAGAAAAAAGGAAGGGAGGGAGGAAGGAAGAAAAAAAGGGAGAGAAGAAGGAAAGAGGGAGGAAGGAAGGAAGGAAAGAAGGAAGGAAGAAGGGAAGGAAGGAAGGGAAGGAGAGAGGGAGGCAGTGCGGAAGGAAGGAAAGGAGGGAGAAAGGAAGGAAGGAAAAAAGAAAGGAAGGAAGAGAGGAAGGAAGAGAAAAAAAGGAAGGAAGGAAAGAAAGAAAAAAGGAAGGACCAGCCCTGGCCAGCTTTTTGTAGGTTATTCATCATTTAAGAATAAGAGTGATCATTTTTTTGGTACCACAATTTTCAGTATAAATGAACAGAGTGCTGGGTCTAGAGTCAAACCCAGCATTAGATTTATTCACTTTGCGATAGGGCATCTAAGTGGCCCAGTGGATAAAGCATCTCAATTATAAAAAGGGAGTAACTAATAATTAGACTAAATAGCTTGGAAATTCCTTTCCATCTCCAATTCTATGACCAAGTAGATCTAAGAAGTCCTATAATATAGTGGCAAGGCACTAGCAAGTTTTTTCAATTCCATCTCTGCTATGTTTAATTAGTTTTGTGATGGTGAGCAAGTCACCTAAACTGTAGTTTGCTCATCTGTGAAATGGGGCTAATAACACCACTGCAACTTATCTCATGAGGTTGATGGGGGGGAAAAAAGCACTTTGTCAAATGCCAAGCCCTAGATTAATATGAATGTTTATGATGGGTCTGTGGTATTATCTGTGAGAAACCTCCATATGCCTTCTAAGCAATAGGCAATTGAGCTATTCCTGTCCTACATTATATTCATTTCTAGAAATATTGCCTCTCCTTTTTGTTTCCTTTCCTCACTCCTGGGGTAGATGGAAGCAGGTGATCAAGAGTCCATCTACAGACCACAGGGAATGAAGGAAGGTTGTAAATTTCAAGATGACAATAGTGAAGGACCCCCTCCCCCCCATCCTTTCCTCTTCCTCCTATATCCTGATGATCTTTGCATCAAAGTCCAATAACTTCCACGTGGTACAGTGAAATGAGTGCTGGTCTTGGAGTCAGGAAGACTCATCTTCCCAAGTTCAAATGTAACCTCAGACCCTTAGTAGCTGTGTGATCCTGAGCCGGTTATTTCACTGTATAAACTCTTGGCTTAATCACTTTGAGGTTTAATCTCCCCCAGCACCAAAAGAGGGAGTTGGCTTCTAAGACATCTAGCTAGTCTGAAAAGAGGATAAAACAGTGAGATGGTAATTATATTGGATAATTTTTAAAGTTCTCTACATGATCTCTAAATGGATGATCCCATGTAGTATTTCAGGTATTGGACCTTTAGTATGATCTAAACATGCCTATAATAAAGGCCTATTGCTCTGAACATTTCTGGCCAATCTGGCTTTTGTGAAAGTCTTTAAAACCCCCAACAACTGGCACAGACTGGGGATGGTTAGATCTGGCCAAGAAAATTCCCAGGACACTAGAGCCACTGGGTAAAATTTCCCAGGACTCACTCAGGTCATTCTTGTTTCCCATTTGGAAAAAAAAAAAAAAAGTTTTGTTTTCTTTAAGGGTTTATATATATGTATATATATTTTTTAATGTTTCTCCATAGACCACTGGGGAAATATACAATTAGCCTCTGAGAAAATCCAGTGCTCCTCCCAATTTTATGTAAGTTCAATTCCAGTTTATGTTAAAATGGTTTACGTTTCAATGCAAAGTATAATTTTGTCATCCAAAGCACATTAAAGAATTAGATCACCTATTTATTTTTACTCTAAGACTTTATGTTGCTTGATTGATTTCCATGATGGAATCAATAAATATTTGTACATCAAAATGCTATGATGAATACAAAGGTAGTGTGACATATAGTCCTACCTTCAGAGTTTACAATTGAAAAAAGAAGACCAAAGTGCAGGGGGGGTGAGGGGAGGGGAAGGGGAGAATTAAGAGAATAATACAATGCACATTAAGTTTCAATATTAAAAAGGGGTTGAGAATTTTAAAAATATTTTTACATGTAATGAAATAAAATTAATTTTTTTTCATTTTCAAAATATTTTTTACAAAAATAATTTTTCACAAAAACATTTTTCAAAATTTTATATAAAATTAAAAATAAAATGTTATTTAAAAATGCAAAATAAATAAAATATAATAAAACTTTGATAAGGTTGAAAAATAAAATAAAGTATTGTCATCTCCTGCAAATGTGAGAAATGGATGGGCATTTTGGTTTCCACAGTTATGAAAATCAAATTGGAGAAATGAAACTTAAAACTAGAAAACTGAAACCTATAAGGACATCCAGGAATAATCACAGGTGGAGTTTATCTTCTCCCAAAAGAATGTAAACTCCTTGGGGGAAGGAACTAACTTTTGAAATCAGGGGTGGCAGCCTGAGATTTGAAAAAAATATTTTGCTCTTTGCCATTAGTCCTCCTTTGTTACTACCTTTCCCCTTTTAGAATGTAAGCTCCTTGGGAGCAGGGACTGGCTATGTAATGAGGGATGGAGATTCATGTCCTGTAACTTCCATGACATTCAATTAATGAGGAATTCGGGTAGAGACTTCAGGATAGGAAATAAAATGCTGCCTTTGGAGTTTCAAAGGTATGACTAGTCACCTAGGCAACCATTCTTGCAAGAATATAAAATAAATCTTTCCGGCATTCATTAGTGAGTCAGTGGGATTATTTTTTGTTTGTTTCTTACAAAATAAATAAAAATAAAAAGGAATTGAGATGGCAGGACAAGTCCTACACAAAACTTTAGAGTTCCACTATGGAACTCTATGACAGCTATTTGAGGTGAAACTGATCATTTTGGTGCTTTGTAGCATAAACCATAGGTGTGACTAATTCTTCACAGAAGGGGGAAATCACTTAATAAATGCTTATTTTTTAAAATTAGTCAATAGCAGATAACTCACTTTTTACTTGTTTTCCCTAATTAGAACAAGTCTTTTTTGTTTGTTTTTAAATCTTCCAATATTCCACCTTCTCATGGTCTTCAATTTCCTCCAGACTAAATGGTGTTTTTTTTTTCTTCTACCTATAGAGTGCCTCAGGCCATTTCCATAATTTCTGGCCCTTTGGTTCTTGTTTAAATTCACTGCTTTTTTAGGATACTAGGACTAATTACCTCTTTTACATTTTTCTACAACTCCGGTCCCAATTCACCCCAAACATAAAATTCCCTCAAGCCATAATTAATTTTCTCCTAGCCTAAACCGCTTCCCCAGTCATCCAAATTTCTAAGACTCAGAATTCTACTTTTTGTCCAGTGCTTCAGAAATGCTTTTAAAGAGCAGACACATCATAGAAGAGCTAGTATTTATAGATCACTCTAAAATTTACAAGGTATTTTACACACATTATCTCATTTGATACCCCACCACCCCACCCCCAAACTACCACATGTGTGGTAAAGGAGAACTATCTTACAATTCAAGAAAATGGCCATCAAAGAAGTGCCCATGGTCATACAGCCAGTTTCAGTGGTGGAGATTCAAACCAATTTTTTCTTACTCTAAATGGATACAATATAATATCTTTGGATTGTTTCTAACTGAATTTTCAATAGAAGAATAAGACAAAAATCACACTGAACAAACTAAAACAGAACTCTTCAAAACTGGATAGATTGTAAGCATTCTTGGAAAAGCAGAATTATTTTTTTTCTCCTTTCAAATGCTACTTCAAAATTTTGGCTATAAATTGGTTTTAATTAACTGTAATTTAATTAATTAATTAATTTGATTAATTAACATATAGATAAATATATAAAGGCAGTTAGGTGGTCCGGTAGATAGTATTGGGCTTGGAGTTAGGAAGACCTGAGTTCAAATTCAGCCTGAGACACTTCCTAGCAGTAGCAGTGTGATCCCAAGCAAATCACTTAACCCTTTTTGCCTTGGTTTCCTCATCTGTAAAATGAGCTGGAGAAGAAAATGGCACACCATTCCAATGTCTCTGTAAGAAATCTCTATGGACAATATTGACATGCTGGATCACACCATAGGATCATAAAGAGTTAGGAATAATTGAACAACAACTGAAAAATATGCTTAGGACTTTTAAGAAAACTCCCAAGAAAGTTTAATTATTTTAGAAAACTGGAGGGTCAGGGAAGTTAAGTGATTTGCCACTGGTCACATAGCTAGGACAGGATTAGAATTCAGGATTTCTTCTAGCCCCATCCAGTTCTAAGTATGACTCCATGAATATTTCTGCAATTCAAATCTACAAGCCCAAATAAGCCTGGGGAGAAAAATCAATTAAGGACGCCTCCTCCAAACAAATAAATTAAAATAAAATGACATGACAAACTTTAGGAAATTACATTTGGAAAGTTAATTGACAAGCCAGACTGAGTGGTACACCAGCAGCAAACTTGGTAATAATGAGCACAGCCTGGTAAATCCAATATATCTGTTCAGACGTGAAAGGTATTACAACCTCTATCTATTCCATCTGAAAAATGCCATCTGTCTTCCAAGGAAATATCCAAATTTCCTTTTCTTTCTTTTTTTCCCCCCCCTAAATAGCTGAGAAGCTCATGAGCTTATACACAGGCCACAACATGCAGCAAGTTTCTTCATGTATAAATGAAGGCCTGAGAGGGAGACCACGCAAGGTCAATCTTAAAAAAAAAAAAAAAAAAACCAACCTTGGATTTATTTCTCATTCATTTTCCCTCGTGATCTGGACAGAACCAGAACAGCCTAGTCACAAGATGTCGAAAAAGCAACAGAAAGCAAGGGTAAGAGAGAATCAAGAAATGCAGTATCTTCTTCACGGTGGAAGATACAGAACAAATGGCAAAAGACTTGTTTATTCCCTTCATCACCTGACATGGAAACTATTTGACATCCTTGTTCTCTAGCTTTGTTTTAACAAGTACAGAACACTTACAATTTATTAGTTTCAGGGGGAAATGATGTCTTTTCATGTTTTGATGTTATGTGAAAGTAGAGCATGAGCAAAAAAGAGAGCCAAAAACAAATGCACTTAGACACCTTTTTGATACAAACTGAAAATCCCTCTTTCCCCTTCAGGTTATAATTTGTCAAACTTCAGTCAGGATTATTTTATCACCGGAACAGAAAAAGCATTCCATTCATGTGTGCTACAGATGCTTTCATCCCTATATGGTTTACCAAGTACTAACTGAAAAAAAAAATTCCTCCAATTATTACAATGTTAATAATAATAGTTAGATTTTTACATAGTACCTCTTATAGAGAACTCTTGTAACAAATTCCCATGTTGTTGTTGCTATTCAATAGAGTCCAACTCTTTATGACACCATTTGGGATTTTCAAGACAAAGATACTGGAGCGGTTTGCCATTTCTTTCTGTTCATTGTACAAATGAGGAAACTGAGGAAAACAGGGTTAAGTGACTTGCCAGGGTCATGAACTTAGGAAGCATTTGAGGTTATACTTGAATTCAGGCATCCAGCCTCTAAACCTAACATTTTATTCACTGCATCACCTGGCATATTTGCCAAGTCCAAAAACATGTATCTCATTTTGTATAATGATATATCATTTCTATGAGAGACAGGGAGAGAATAAGCATTTAATGCTCCATAAATATTATCTCACATGATCCTCACAATTTTGGAAAATAGGTTCTATTATTACTTTCCCAGGATCATACAACTCATCCATGTCAGATCAAATTTGAACTCAGGTCTTCCTAAGTCCAGTGCTCTATACACTGCTTTATGGTTAGCTACCTATTAAACTAAATGATTATACTGCACTATGATGATGGAAGATAATAAAAAATTATGGAATATCATGGGGGTGGAGGGGAATTCAGGAGAGTAATTCAGAAAGTACTACGTTGATCTTTCTCATGGTTTGGTTACAAAGATTGAGGAAAAGGCTCCAATCCAGGATTCTTTGGCACAAATTGCTACCCATTTTTAGGTTACAAGATTTACATGCATCAGTAGACTTTCATCCCCTACCCCCACCTCCATTGCATGAAATGATTCTGCCACATCAAAATTTTTCCCAGGCATTTGGCTGAATCATGAAGCTAAATCACACTTACAGGACAAAATCCTCAGAATCAGAAGCAATTAGAGGAGACGTATGATTATAGATTTAGGCTTCGAACTGTTCTACATATAGGCAAACTGATGTCTAAAGCAGTTAATTCAGTTGCCCATGGTCATCTATAGAATAAGCTACACATATGGAATTTAAAAACCAAGATCCTTCTCATTCCTGATCCAGCATTCTTACCACTGGCTTATGCAATCAAATGTGTCTAATTTCTCCCATTTCATATATGAGTTCTCACTATGTCACATGCCATATCCTATGAATAAAACAACAAAATTCACTCATCTAAAAAAGGGGAAACTTCAAAGGTTCCTTATCATCTTTAGGAGAAAGTATGGATTCTTCTATCTGCTATATAAGGTCTATTGCAACCTGGCTTTAACCAGCTTTATTTCCCATTATTTGGAATTTGATATTTACTGAGTTGGAATACTAACTGTTCCCTGAACTCAACACTCTGTTGTAAGACATTTCCCCATTCCTGGAATATAGTCCTTCCTCATCTCTACCTCTTTTTATTTTATTTTAAAGCTTTGCTCAGGGATTATGTTCTTCATGAAACCTGTCCAGTTCTCTCTCTTTTTAAAGCTATCATAAAGGTCATAATCCTAGAGTGATAAAGGACCTTAGTCTAACCCATTCATTTTCCAGACAAGGGCACTGCAGCCAAGAGAGTTTAAATGGCTTCCCAAAGTCAATGAGGGACTGCAATTCAGGTTCTTGAATGTCTCATCCAACACTTCCCACTATACCATGCTACTCTCTCCTTCTTTAAATCACATTGTTTACAGTTCCAATTGTTCGGTGAAGAGAGCCATATACACCCAGAGAGAGTGATGTGAAATGTGGACCACAACATAACATTTTCATGTTCTCTATTGAGGTTTGCTTGCATTGTATTTCCTTTATCGGATTATTCTTTCTTGTAGATACAATTTCTCCTGCACAAAAAATGATGCAATAACTATACATATATTCGATTTCTTAAGTATTCTAACATAATTATCATGTAGTGGATATCCTGCCATCTAGGGGAGGAGTGGGGAGTAGGGGGGAAAATTTGTAACAGAAAGCTTTGTAAGGGTTAATGTTTAGGAATTATCCATACATATGTTTTGCAAATAAAAAGTATTAATAATAACAACAACAACAAAAATCACATTGTTTAATTTACTTTCTAGATAGTAACTTCCCAATCTTCATTCCTAACCTGCAGAATGAAAGTTCCATTATTGACCTTCTATGTTTGTGCATCCAAACCTACCAAAGTGCTTGCACAAGCAAGCTTGCACGCACACACACACACACACACACACACACACACACACACACAAACTGCAAAGTTTTTTTTTTAACCAGATCAATGACAATTATGTATAGAATCACGGGTGAGAAAAGTCACTTTTTAACAATGCTGATTAGCCTCTTTGTTCTACAAATTAACAGTCATATAGAATTGACTTAGACACCAAAATGTTAAGGCTGCTTGCCCAGGGTCACATAGCCAGTACGTGTCAAAAGTGACCCAGAAACTTGAACCCAAGTCTTCCTATCTCTCAATCCATTACACCGAAGCACTTTTTATCTTGCACAAACAGTAGTAGGAGGTAAATGTTTGTTGAACTGAATTTCCTTTAGTGCTTCCAGGAATCTCATATACTAATGAGAGATTTGAAATAAATATTATTATTTCAGTACTTCAAAGACCCATGAATTTATCCATTTGTGAACTCCTTCCCACAGGGATCTACCCACTCTGCCTCAATAGACAGCTTAATGAATTGCTGTATTCAAAAAGAAAACCAATACATGTCACTCAGTGTGATGAGGCTTTCCAAACTTAGCTGAGGCAATAGACGTCTCATAGCTTTTCTGGCTTGGTCAGAGCTGGCAGTTTGTTTTGTGCTAAGAAAGCCTTCCAGAATCCAAGGTCACCCTCAGATCAAATGAGACATGATAATAATAATAGCCAGTATTTATATAATGCTTTAAGGTTATCAAAGAATCTTACAAATATTATTTTATCCTTACAGACACCTTGAAAAATAGATGATGATTATTATTATCCCCATTTTACAGATGAAGAAACTGAGGTAGACAGTGGTTAAGTATCTGAAGCTAGATTTGAACTCAGGTCTTCCTGATTTGGGTACAATATTCTATCCATTGTGTCACTTACCTGTCTAAAATAAAAGTAATACTTTCATCTGAAAATAATGTCAATATAATGATAAATTACATTTCTAAAGCACTTAACCAGACTTGAAATCTCAAGAAACTTCCAACCAAAAAATGTCTCCTACAACATACTTCAGAAGAGCACATTCAGTCTTCATTTGAAGACCTCAAGGGGTTGAGAATAGCATGCTTTTCTGAGCCAATTCTGGACAGATACTAATTTTTAAGAAGGTCTTTTTTACATTCAATCTAAGGCTCTCCTCTCTTAAGCTTTTACCCTCTTTTTGCCTTCTGAAACCTAAAAAATCCAAGTCTATTATCTGGAGACATCCATGTTGTGTTCCTCTTAGTCTTCTGTTCTCCAGGATAAACACTACTAGTTCTTTTAGCCCATTCTTGTTTTTCATAATCACTAATTTTCTCATAAGCACGCTTGTCCTTTTTGGATGTTCTCCTGCTTATCAAGGTCCTTTCTCTAATTTGCTTTATAGAATTGAACAAAATGCTCCAGATGTGGTCTATAAACATGACAGAATAAAATCAGACCTTTCCCTCCTATGTGCTGGATATTAGGTCTGTAGCCTAGAAAGCAAGAGAGCTCTATATAGTTACATTTGATTTTTTAAAAAATATTTTAAAATTGTTAACTTAATCAAACACAAGCATTTCATAGACAAATAGGAAAAAAGGGATTGTATGTGAAAGCAGGAATTTCTATCATGTATTGGGTGATTTTTTTAAGTATAAAAGGAGGTTATAAAATTGCCCTTTTTTATTTCTGAATTTCTTTTGCATTTCTTCTTTATTTCTTCTGCTTAGTTTTCAGTGTTCCATTGATATAAATATTTGTAATTAATTCTTCTTTTTTATTCTTTTTCCTTTTTCTTTTTTGGTAAGGCAATTGAGGTTAAATGACTTTCCCAGGGTCACACACTGAGTGTTAAGTGTCTGAAGCCAAATTTGAACTCAGGTCCTACTGACTCCAGAGCTGGTGCTTTATTCACTGTGCCATCTAGCTGCCCCCAAATACTTAACAATTTTTTTTGGAAGCCTGGAGCTTTCTTCCTCTTCATCTCTAATTCTCAGTTTTTCTTGCTTCTTTAAAATATCAGCTAAATTCTTACCTTCTACAGTCTTTCTTGGTCTTCCTTAATCTTAATGCTACCCTCGGAGATTCCCCATAATTTATATGGTATCTTCTTTCTACATAGTTTTTTATATATTGTGTCCCTCATTAGTCTGTTTTGTCATTTAACCTTGACAACAACCCTATGAGATAGGCAGTGATTACAGTTATAATCTCCATTTTGCAGAAAACTCAGCCATCAAGATATTATATGATTTCCTCAAACTAATAAGTGGTCAGAGACAGATCTCAAAGTCAATTCTTCTGGATTGAACACGTCTAATATCAAATATTTGAAGATAACTTTCATGTTCCTGTAAGTCTTCTCTTTTTTGGCTTAAATATATCTAGTTCCTTCAAATGATCTTTGCAAGACAGTCATTAGACTCATAAATTTGGTTGCCTTCCTCTGGCTATTCATATAAACATGTTGTTTCTCCCAATAAAATATAAACTTCTTGAGGGGAGGGATTTTCATTTTTGTCTTTTTATTATCCCCATTGCCTAGCACATAGTAGAGCTCAATGCTTGGTGATTAACTTTATTTTTAATCTCTAGCATTTTATAAGAGCCATGGGTTTAAAAAAAATCACGGTTCTCTATAGAGAATGATTTGACGGGACTATAATGCTTTACTACTAAAGGAACATAGTTGTTCAACAATTTATAGGGCATCTAGATGGTGCAGTGGATAAAATGATCAGCCTGAAATTTTATCTTCCTGAGTTCAAATCTGACCTCAGACACTTACTAGTTGTTTGCTCCTGGGCTAGTCATTTAGCCTTGCTTGCCTCAGTTTGCTCATCTATAAAATGAGCTGTAGAAGAAAATAGCAAACCATCAGTATCTTTGCCAAGAAAGCACCAAATGGGCTCAAAAAGAGTCAGACATGACTCAAGAACAACAACAAATTTATATAAATTAAAGCATACATGTATACAAAAAAGGAGGAAATGGAATCTTTTAAAAATATTTTCTAATCCTATAATGTTTTCAAATTGCTCTGAAACTGTCTTTTAAATGAAGCCTAAAGATAAGATAATACAGGATGATATTCTCAGTAATAAAATGAAGTGTACCTAGTCTTAGAGACATGCTTTATGGACAGGATCTTATTTCCAAACTGATTTTAACTATGACTATTAGCATGAATGTCCCTGTCAGCACATGCTTGAAGTCCTCAGCTTTTAAAACCCTAGATGGTCAACCAACGACAGACTGTTCAGGGTGGAGGGGAAAAGAATGACTTGGAGAGGAGAGTTGAAAACAATTACTGAATTCAGGCATCTCAATAAGTGAAAAACGAAAAGGGGATAGGATCAATGAATTTTCTTGCTTGTTTGCTTTTTTTCCTTTTGCTCAGCAGGAAATCAAATTGGAAACATTTTAGGAGATATCACAAGGATATGTTCAATGTGTAATCATTACATAGCATTTACTGGCAAAATGAATGGGTGCTATTGACACATGAAGGTATTATAAGAAAACTAAACTCTGTTTCCATCTAGGTATCATGCATAGCTGAATAAATGATTAATGATGGTACTCTGATTTTCCTACTATCATTTACCCAAAACTAATTCATTTGGCATCTACTTTGTGAAAGGAGATCTCATTGTTTTAAGGAACTACCAGGTAAGGAGACTCCCTCAACTCTAAATATCCTATAAGTGATAGTCTTAGAGCACTGATTAGATAACTAATAGTCTAAGTGACTTCCCCAGGATCACCACAAGACTCTACCAAACATATATGGTTAGAGGTAGCTTAACATCATGGATAGAACGATAGGCTTAACAGACCCTAAGTGTAAGTCTGGTCTTTCAAATATATTAGCTGCTATGACACTGGCTTAATCAACTAACTCCTATGTGTCTCAGGCACACAAAGTGGAGTCAGAATATCCTTTCTGTATGCACTAGGCATTGGGCCAGATGAGTAAGATATAGCCCTTGTAATTAAGGAACTTAGAATTTAGTACAAAAGATAGAATAGGAACCTAGATTATTAAAATACAAATTAGAGTATGTATTGTGCACCACAGTACAAAGATCTTAAGACTTTTTTTATGCATTTCTGAATCTTCAGAAGTTGAATAAAAATCTGGATTTTTACTTATCCTCTTCCTTCAAAATTCTACAATTCCCCCCAAACATTCCTCAAAATGTTCTATTATGAATAATACATTTAGATATGAGGAGCTCCTCACCTCTGTAGGATATTTGGCCATATCTACACAACACTGAATCATCCTTCCCCATGAAAAATGAAAATTCCAGGCCATCAATCAATGAGATATTTTGCCCAAATGATGCCAAACATCCAGATGTTTGAGCAGTTTGATGTTTGACTGCATTGTTGACATCGTTAGATTTGATATTTGACATTGTGCAGACAGATTGAGATGAAATCAAAAGCAAAGTAAAATCTCTTCACTCTATTGAGTGAAAAGGAAATTACAAAATAATAATAATAATTGCATTTTGATGCTTTTAAACATGTCTTTCACCACACTAATAAGCTCATAGGAGGTAACAATTATAATGTTTATGACAATAAAGACAATATCTTTTTTCTCATTGTATTCGAGGTGATCCTTGATATAATACTCAACTTATTCTAAGTTCCTTTACTTTAGTTTCAGAAGTCATTGACTCAGAATATAATCAGGACGCAGGGGATAAAAGCTGCCCAAAACTGTTACAGGAGGCCCTCCAAGTCTCAGTTTCCTTATCTGCAAAATGGGGATAATAATCACACCTACCTCACAGAGCCATTTGTGAGGATCAAATGGGGCAATATATGTAAACTGCTTTGTTGACCTTAGCTATAAAAATGTCAACTGTGTAAAAGCAAAAGAATTTCAGGTTGACTAATGAGTGTCCATTAGTTGAGTATCTTAGGGAGTTTTGTAGTTTCTACCATCACTAAAAGAATTTTCAGCAAATAAAAAAAAATCTCTCTATGTCACAGGTGCTTTAAAATAACTTGCCTTTCCTATAGACATTACATTTATATTTCTGCTCAAGTGGCAAAGCAAAATTTAGACTCTGCCTATCCTTGATTGTTTTTGTTATTACAATCCAAGGTGATTGTTTGGATGGAAATTTTCTGTATAATTTGTGTGTCTTTTAACTATGAGAGAAATGCAGTTGGGCTGCCAAAGGTTCTCCTCTTTAGCATAGAATGAAGCTCCTGTTTGTAAAGTCTATTCTCTGATGAAATATTTTCCCATACTTTTTGAGCCCATAAACAATATTTCAAAATTATTTCAGGCCCCAAACTAATTGATACTTGGAGTACCATTTAAGAGAAGTTAACTGTTCCTGGGTTGAAAATTTTGTTGGTACATCAGTATCAATTTCATGCTTCTTGTTCTTTCCACCTACATGCTGGTTAATTACAAAAGCAGTTTTATTTTCCTTAGAATTTCTCCTTTTACTTATCCAAAGAGGAATATGTTTGTGTATTGTGTATACATACATATATAATATACATATACTGGAAAAAAAATCAATTCCATTAAAAACATAAAATGCAGACTTACATTTTGCCCCTTGAAAACAAAATGTCACACCTCAAAATGCTAACTTACATTATTTCTACATTGAAATTAGGCAAAAGGATAACTATCTTTTATATTTCTTTAAAGGCAAGTGTCAGTGTAGCTTACACATGGACCAATTAATCAACAAAAAAAGTGTTTATTAAGAACTTACTATGTGTCAAACTTTGGGTTAACTTGGATTTGCAAACAGAAGCAAACATAATCCTTGCCTTAAAGGAACTTACATTCAAATGGGGAAAAGCTTTTAAAAAGTATATTCATAAGTCTATTTTTATGGGAAAATGGTTCCTGATTTGCACTATTATAAGTGATGTTTGGGTCCCAAACCAACCCACAAACTCCACAGTAAAACTGAAATAGCACCAAAAGTTCTCTACTTCTAGAGAATATGGTGGATACATGCCATGACAAGAAGAGAATGTGATGCTACTACAAACATGTCTCTCACTCTCCCTTCAAAACATAATCCACAATGAAGTTAATAGAACCAGAGAATGGAAGGAAAATTCACAGCAAAAAGAGAATCTTTCAATCTTTGAATCTCTTTTGCAGCCAGTTCTGAGCAAAGTTGGTTGGCCATTCATACATTTAATCAGAGTTCTTAAGTCTTTTGTGGTTGTTATTGCTTATTATGTTATTATTGTATAAGTTGTTCTGTTCACACAAATCTTCACAGATTCATGGCAATCATTTCTTTCAACCCCCTTCTTTTTTCTGGGCCTCAGGGATATATAGAGAAGCAAATTAAGACTCCCTGCTAATTTTAACATCCATTTATTCTACAATTTGTCCTTATTTATTTGGGAACATCCCAATCACGACAGAGAATGCATACCTTTAGCCTTTCATTAACATGATATGGCAACAGCCACATAACAAACATTATCTAGAGCCCCATCTGCACTGAGATAAATAAGGACAGAAGGGGAAATAAAAAGAATTTTCACTGCTGGCAAAATACCAGATCCATACAACTTGCATCAAGTAAATACTGAGTTCTCTGTTGTCACCCTGAAATTCTATAGCCCCTTCCTTCAAATTTACCCCACCCAGACACCCATCCCTATTCCCCTGAGGGGTGCTTGCCATTAAAAACACCATGCTAGCTGAATGAGAAATCCTGAGGCAGGCAGTGTATATGTCAGCCGAGTGAATGCCTCAGCTGCCATTGACATGCCACAGCCATGTGCCTTTTACTCCACCACCAGGCAGAGGCCATAAATGCTCAAGCCAGATTTCACATTTTACACAGACTTTCTACCCTATAATGTGTTTCAGTCTCTCTGTTGGTCATTATGTCTTATCTACATCTGTCTGATTCCCTCTGTCTTTGTCTGTCTCTGTCTCTACCTCTCCCTTCTTCCTTCTCCTTTCTCTTCCTCTTCCTCCTATTCTTTTCTATTTCTCTCTCTCTCTGTCTCTGTCCCTCCCTTCCTCCTCCTCTCTTCTTTTTCTTCTTTCCTTCTCTCTCTCTCTCTCTCTGTCTCTGTCACTCTCTCTCCCCCTCCTTCCTTTCTTCCCTCCTCCCCCTCCTCCTTCTTTTTCTTCTTTCTTTCTCTCTGTCTCTTTCCCTCCCTTCCTCCTCCTCCTCCTCCTCCTCCTCCTTTCTTCTTCTTCTCTCTCTCTGTCTCTTTCTGTCTCTCTCTGTCTCTCTTTCTCTCCCTCCCTCCTTCTTCTTCTTTTTCCTCTCTCTCTCTGTGTCTCTTTCCCTCCTTTCATCCCTCCCTTCCCCTCCTTTTCTTCTTCTTTTCCTTCTTCTTTCTTCTTCTTCTTCTTCTTCTTCTTCTTCTTCTTCTTCTTCTTCTT
>JAJPUD010002205.1:237885-275706 GCA_023553655.1 Myrmecobius fasciatus | reverse complement strand
TTCTTCTTCTTCTTCTTCTTCTTCTTCTTCTTCTTCTTCTTCTTCTTCTTCTTCTTCTTCTTCTTCTTCTTCTTCTTCTTCTTCTTCTTCTTCTTCTTCTTCTTCTTTTTCTTCTTCTTCTCTTCTCTCTCTCTCCCTCTCTCTCTGTCTCCTTTCTTCCTTCCTTCCCCCTCTCCCATATACAGTCATGGACAGCAAAGCCAAAAACCCAAGTGGCCTCTTTCATCAAGAGATATTCATTCGTGGTTACAGAGAAGCAGCTAGCTTAGGAAAGATAATGCCGAATGTGAGCCCGACCTTACTTGTAAAGCAAGTGTTTTTTAGTAACTCTGCATTTGGAATGTCATGCATTTGCTCATTTAAAGACTCCAAATCCCCATTTCTCCCCCTTCCTTCTCCTCTCCCCCTCTCACAAATCCTAAGTTAAGCCTCTCTGTCCCCTTATATCCAGTTTTTGGCAATTATGCAGAGTCTACAAGTCCCAAGTCTACAATCTTCTTTGGCCTTTCCTTTTATCTACAAGTTTCTCCAATATACAAGAACTGGAGGCGTGCACAGACATTGAAAACAGTGGGTGAGAGGGGAAGAGATCTTTCCTGTGCATGCAATTTGCCTCCGGCCTGGAATAGCTGACATTCACCAAACCCTTCTGCATGGTAACATGCAAAGACACATTTCCAACAGCCTCTCTAAATGACTTCTATACTCAGTCTCTGAGATTAATCGAAGCCAATAATAGGCTTTTTTTTCCCCTTTTGCATGGGGTAGGGGAAAAGAAGGAAGGGGAGGTGGTGAAATGAGGGCAGAATAGAGAAGAAACAAAATCCTTAGGTAAGAGGATTCTCAGAAATACATATGCATTCTCTCCCATTTTATTTAAATGGGCATTGTGGAGAATGAATTGCCACCCAACTTATAAAATGAATACATCTAATACAAGATTAGAGTCTTATTTTAGGACATTTTCAACCTCTTCCCTGTTACTTCTATCCCTTCTAAAATGTATAAACACAAAATATCTCTGAATAGCCAATAATAATCCTGAAAGGATTGCTTGAGGCCTATAACTTAAGGTCACTATTTTAACATTCCATTTTATTGCTTATTTAACATTTTACTGGTTTGTATTTCAATTCACCATAAAAGTCATTGCAAAACCAAAGCCCAAGAGAAAATATAAAATGTGATCACCCTAAAGCACCTGCTGAATAAAACAGGTTGAACTAGTTCTCTGATAGAAAATTCATATTCTCCATATTTTCCCTTAAATCTACTTCTAACCATGAAGTCTTTTAACTAAAAGGGGGAAAAGAGGGCATCTAGCAAAAATAAAACATCCTGATCAAAGCAGTGAACTTTTTGAGCCCTAAAGTAGAAGCCTCACTAATCAGATATATCAATATGGTGAACTCCTGGGGAGATTTCAAGTCTCCTGGTTACAACAGGAAAAAGCCAGTTTAGTGACTCTCTTCTTATTTAATTCAACTAGTCTAGAATCTTGCTATTTTCCAAGATCTTGTAGAATCAAAGATAAACTCCTCTTTTTGGCATTAAAAGTCTTCCAATACCTGGCTTCAATCTCCCTTTCCAGATTTATTATATATTATCCTCCTCTATGTTCCAGCAAAATTAGCCTTCTTGCTTTTCCTTACACACATGGCATTTCATCTCCTTGTCTCCGTAACTTCATACATGCTCTCCCCTTGGAATGTACTACTCCTACACCTCTTACAGTCCCTGTTTTCCTTCAAAGATCAGTTCAAATACTACTTCCTACATGAACTTTTCATGTACTAGTGCCCTGGGGTACTAGTGCCTCCTTCCCACTCCCAATTGCCTTATATTTGATTTGTACATATTTTTATATTTTCTCTCAAACATAATGTAAACTTATTGATTGATCATAAAATTTTAGAACTGGAAAGGTCCTTATAGATAATCCATTTTTAACAACTAACAGTTTCACTATCTAACTGTACAGAATTGGGGAGAAAAGGATAATAATCTTTGTTAATTAAACTGTGTAGAACAACCTCAGAGAAGATTGTAAGAGGAACACTATTAAAAAGTCTAAATATGCATGGAATTCTCCAAAATGGTGACTAGACTCAGAAATTAATAATATTTTTTGTGCTCCTCAAGGTGAAAGATAGAGTAATGGTAGTCTGAATCAGACTTTCTTCCTAAGTAACCTGAGATAAAGAATATCAGGCTGGTCTGTCTTGAATTATGGGTGCTAAAGGTATGATGTTGTCCTCTTAACAATTTCAACAATATTATATTCCAAGCAAGTTTCTGCAAACTTTCATTGGTTCTCCCCCTCCCCAACAAATGAAAAGAATTAATTCAAGTATTTTTGAGAAGTGCCTGGGGAAGAATGGGACAGAAGAAAAATAGAACTGCTCCCGCTCCCAAAACAAAATATACATATGGATCCTCACTAGACCAGTCTTTGCATTGTGTCATGGTTTTGGAAGAAGGTAGGAAGAAAGTTTTAAAAGAAAATGGGGATGATGTCTGTATCTGTTGTGGGGATGATCCTATTGTGAAAATTGATACAGACCTAGCACTCATTTGTGATTTCCAGTCTTACAGAGTCATTTAGGACACTGAGAGAGAGTAAGTGACTTGTCCAGTGACTAGTATGTTTTAGAGTCAGAACTCAAAACTATCAACCTTTCACCTTAGTCTTGGGCGACTAGTAGTTCTTGGTTAAAATATCCTGATGCTCAAGAGCTGCTATTAAATGAATTTAAACCACAGGCATACATGGGAATATTTTGCATGAATTTCATTTCTATTTATAACTGTACATGGTAAAATATAAGTGCTCCGGTGGAAAATAAACTATGTAAAGGCAAGGGCCATTCCATTTTTACCTTTGTATCCTTAGTAACCAGCACAGTGGTTGGCACATAATATGCATTTAATAAATATTTGCTGATTGGATGATTTTTTAAAACTATAGAACTATAACAAATTAAATATATATATATTTTTTAATTAAATGTTTTCTTTAAAACATCAGCTCTGAAGTCAGAAGCACCTGAGTTCAAATCTACTCTCAGACACTTAACGCGTCCTAGTTGTGTGATCCTGGGCAAGTCACTTAATCCCAATTGCCTCAGGCAAAAACAAAATAAAAACAAAAAATAATGTTGATGATCAATACAACCATCTAAACTGCAATGAAGTAAAATGAAAACTTTAATTTTTTTTTTTTTGCCTCCTAGGTTTGAAAAAGAAGTTATTAACCCTTTTCTCTAAAAACATTTTATAAGTATGTCCCATCTAAATTAAAAATAGTAGTTTGCTTTTATATCCTTAATACCTGGCACTACCCCTTTTCAGTATTCAGGTTTTTCATTTATAAAATGGAAGGGGGTAGACTAAATCACCTCTAAGATCCTTCAGCTCTAAAGCTAGGCTCCTATGATAGACTTTAGTTCCTGTGAAGAAGTGAGCTTATGAGACCATCCTCCAAATTAAACCTTTTAACACATCTACCCACCCAAATGAGGTTTGAACAAAGCTACTTCATTCAACATTCATTTATTATAGATTGTTTATTGGCTTTCATGTGGTTAGTAGATTAACAACAATTTGCCAAACACATCAAATTTTGTTTAATTCAGTAAGAGTCTAGGAAAAATAGTAAAATCAGAATATGATCACATCCATTGGGTAAACTAGGGAAAAACTATAATAGGATATATATTGCTCTATCTCCTCACCTGACTCAATATCCTTTCCCAACCCCCTCCCCACCAAAAAAAAAAAAAAAAAAAAAATTGGTTCACAGAGTTCTGTTTAACTTGGCCTCTGGCATGACAGAAAGGAATTCTTTCCCCATTTTACACAACTCTATGAATCAAAAGTTGACAACCATAAGCTGCTCTCTGCCTTCAGGGTAAGTGTCACACACAAAATGAGCAAGAACACTGCTTATCCTATCAAGACTCATATATAAACTAGCTATAACATGGACTGTGGGTGAACAAATCTTTTTAAAGTTCAACAATGGTAGGAGCTGGAGGGTAGGGGGTGGGAAGTATCAGCTTCACAGTTCCTTACCTAAAGAACGTTTTTTATTTTAGGCCAAATCCCTTGCCCCATTTCCAAAGGTCTGACACATATTTTTAAAGATTCAGAGTCTGAAAACTATCATGAATGATTCCTAAATGCATGCCTTGGATGAAGACCAAGTGTTTAAAATCAGTTTTGTTGTGGGGAAGTATCTTCTTCAAGTAGTAACAAACTCGGCCATTTTAGCTATTATTTGGTGAAAAGTTCAAATCCTGTAAGAGACTGTGCAAGTCTAAAAAAGCCAAGCCACTCAGAGAATGTAAGCTGCATGTGGGCAGGAGTTATTTCATTTTTTATATTTATATCTCTAGAATGTATCAGTCCTTGGCACACAGTCACTTAATAAATGCTGGATGGTACAATTGGAGTACTTCCCTCAAACTCAGAGACCCCAGTTTAATGAACAGAGTAGATAAAACCAAAGTCAAGAAAACTTAAGTTAAATCCTACCTCTGAAATTTACTCCCTCTGTGATACTAGAAAAGTTGTTTAATCTCTATCAATTTCAGTTTCCTCATCTGCACATCTAAAAAGCTTGGAAAGATTTAAATGAACTGAAGCTCAGTGAAGTAAGCAGAACCAAGAGTACATTGTATATTGTGGTGATCAATGGTGATAGACTTGGTTCTTCTCAACAATGAGGTGATTCAAGGCAATTCCAATAACCTTGGGATGGAAAATGCTATCCACATTCAGAGAGAGAACTATAGACACTGAATATGAATCAAAGCATAGGATCTTCACCTTTTTTGTTTGTTTTCTTTCTCATCGTTTTTTCCCTTTTGGTCTGATTTTTTTTAATACAACATGACAAATATGGAAACATGTTTAAAAGAACTGCACATATTTAACCTAAAAAAGAAAAAAAAAGAAATAACAGGGCTTGTAATATATCTTCTATCTCATAGGCTTGTTGTGAGGAACAAATGAGATAACATATGTAGAGTGCTTTGCAAATTTAAATTTTTTTTTTAAATAAACTTTTTCTTAGCATTTTTCCTTATATTTTGAGTTATGAATTCTCTCTCCTTCTAACCTTCCCCTATTCATTGAGAACCAAGAAATGTGTTATCAATTATATGTGTTATCAATTATATCATGCAAAACACATTTTCATATCAGTCACATGTTACAAAAGTTAAAGTGTGATATAAATGCTAGTTACTGGTGATCATTATTTGTATTTAATTATTTTTTTATTTTTTGAGGGAGTAAGAGCAAGAGCTATTGTCAAGTCCTCACATATTCATACTTTGGGAAAATAACCCAGGGAGAGAAGCAAGGTGAATCTAGTTGACTCTGAATCACAATCAATAAAGCAGACGCAATTCAGTTGTGAATTCTTTTCACTCCCTTTTATAGATTTTATATAATTTCTTTTCTTTCTTTCTTTCTTTTTTTTTTTTTCTGCTGAGGCAATTGGGGTTAAGTGACTTTCCCAGGGTTACACAGCTAGGAAGTGTTAAGTGTCTGAGACCAGATTTGAACACAGGTCCTCCTGACTTCAAGGCTGGTGCTAATTTCATTTTTTTTTTTTTTTTTTTTTTGCTGAGGCAATTGAGGTTAAGTAACTTGCCCAGGGTCACACAGCTAGGGAATGTTAAGTGTCTGAGTCCAGATTTGAACTCAGGTCCTCCTGACTTCAGAGTTGGTGCTCTATCCACTGTGCCATCTAGCTTAGTTATATTTTCATATAACAATTATAACTTTCACATAACAATTTAAAATCTGCAAAGTATTTTATATTATGTTATCTCATTTGATCCTCACCTAGGAGGTGGGTGCTGCCATTTTCCCCATTTAATAGATGAGGAAACTGAGGCAGAGATCAAGTGACTTTGCCCAAGGTCATACAACTAATAACCCTGTGAGGTTGATGATTTTATTATCTCCATTTTACAAATGAGGAAACTGAGCCTGAAGGTTAAGTGACTTGCTGGGGTTCAACTAGTTAGTACATCTCTGAAAGAAGATTCAGACTTGGGTCTTCCTGATTCCAAGCTCAGAGCATTCTATCCACAAGGTTTAGTTGTGAAAACTACTGACCAACACTGTCCATGAACTGGACTTATTTCAGCAAATGGGAAATGTTGGAATATTTAAAGTAAGGGGACTATCCATATGAATGAAAAATCAGCTAAAGACTATTAAGAGTATTCCCATTTTACCTTGTTTTCCGTATTTTCTGTTCAGATTTAGTCCATCTCAAACACTCATTGTGTTTCTGCTTATTCCTGCCTATAGTCTTCTACTTGTCTTTTTTCTGAGATACTTCTCTTTACTTTGAAATCGGATGTCTAATGTTTTCTTGCCCAATGCCTTCCAATAAACTAAGCACAGGAATTGGGAAATAATCCCTGCACAATATAATTTGCTTTCTTTTGATTTTTTTTCAATATAGGAACTCCCAATGTGAAAAAAATCCATTCATTGATGCAAATGGTAACTGCAGTCAAATAATCTGGCTGGGACATTGAAAGGTTACAGCTAATGTGTTTCACAAGTCAGATTTGGACCCAGATCTCCTTGATTCTGAGGTCAACTCAGAACCCACTATGTCATGGGTATCTCTATAATAATAATAGTTATAATAATAATAGATAGCATTTATATAGCATCTACTATGTGCCAGGCACCAGTACTAAGTGCTCTACAACTGTTATCTCATTCAATTTTTACAACAGCCCTGGAAGCAGATATTATTATTATCCTCATTTTCCCCATGAGGAAACTGAGGCACACAGAGGTTAAATGGCTTGCTTTGGACCACATAGCTAGTAAGTGTTAAGTATCCAAGGTGATATCTGAACTCAGGTCTTCCTAATTCCATGATTTCTTTTCTAGAAAATCTAATCACCTCTTTAAAGTTTAGAATAAGAATTTTTTTCTAAAAGAAAATTTTCTGATCTTATTTGTCAGAACACTAAGCAGTTATACAATAATGTTCTTGGAACTAGAGTATTTTGTTAGGTCTGTGTGACAAGACAGTAAAGAAAAACAGCTGTAATTGCCTGAGACTTGGTTTGTCCTTGAGACTTGGTTTGTCCTTTGTTAGAAAGGGCACCTCTCCTAGACATGAGGTTCCCAGAGAAGTCTGGACTGTGACTGAATTTTTCCAAGTGAAATATGTTTCCATTGGAGAACGTCGTCACCAAATTGCTAGAGTTTATGGAGAAAAGGTTACAGCTGACAAAGTGTATCAAAATGGCAGGCAAAGTTCCAAGAGAGAAGACAGAACACCGGGGATGCTGCAGGAAAACACTGACCCTATATTTTACTCCCTGGACATTGAAAAACTTGTACTGGCTTCGTATTATTTGTGCAAATAGTAGAAATGTTTAAATCCTTTAAAACAATGAAGATATCTAAACAACTTCTTTAACAAATTGATTCTTATCATAAAGTCACTATGTTTCTTTTTTAAAATCTTACAAAATTTAACACATGCATATACAAGTTAGCTGGAGTTCAATCTGGCCTCAGAAACTTGCTAGTTTTGTGACCCTGGGCCTGCCTCAGTTTCCTCAACTGTAAAATGAGTACAATCAAAGCATCTCTCACAGAGTTGCTTTGAAATGATATTTATAAAACACTTTGCAAAACTTAAAGCAGTATAAGTGCTAGTTACTACTACTACTATTATTATTATTTCTCAAAAAGCATGTGTGTGTTATTTACTTGTATTAAACTCTGGATCACCGATGCCTAATAGTACAGATAATCTAAACATCATTTCTGCTTTACTTGGTTGGGTGGCTTGATACTTCTGTTTAGAAATGAGTGACTATCTCGTATCCTAAGAAAAATGAAGATGAATTTCAAAGAAGATATGAAGAGCAATCCTGCTTCCTCATGATGAGGCTTAACTCTGCCCTTTCTATCCATTCCCAACATGGACTGGAAAACATCATCCTTCTGGCTAGTGCAAAATAACTTACAGAAGAGCTAGCCTCTCATTCTAAACTCAATGATTTGTAGAGCAAATATCTAATTTATTTTGCAAGAAGATGGCAGAAGTACAGGTTACAAAAAAATTATCTCCTCTACGGTAAGGAGGGAGGGAGGGAGGGAGGAAGAAAGGAAGGAAAGGAAGGAAGGAAGGAAGGAAGGAAAGGAAAGGAAGAAGGGAGGGAGGGAGGGAGGAAGGAAGAAGGGAGGGAGGGAGGAAGGGACAAAATTAGGAGGGATGAGAGGAGGAAGGAACACAGGAACAAACTTGCCTAGCAAATGTCTATATGGAAACACCCTTCTTCCCAGCATTCCTCGACCACATGAATGACAGTAGCCTATTTTAAATGGCTGCATAGCTAGAAAAGGCAGAATCTTAAGACTGGGACTGTCTCATTCTTTCCTATATCTTCTTTCCTTCTACATCCAGAGAGTGAAGAATACAGTTCATCAATACAGTACAGGTACCACAAGTTGAGAGCAAAGGAGGGCTTTCTTCCTTCTCTTATTTTTCCTTTCATCCTTTAGCTCCAAGAAATTGGTTGAGAATAGAATGGAAGAGGGAAGGGAGACCCAGAGTTTCTGTTGCTGTTCTGTTTCTTTCATTTGTCTTTCTCAGTTTCAAGTGCAGATAGCAATCCTCACTAGAACATATTTATTAAGTGCCTATTGTATTCTAGACACTGTTCTGAAAAGCATTTTGCCAATATTATCTCATTTTATCATCTCAACAACCTTGGGAGGTGGATGCTGTTATTATCCATATTTTATAATTGAGGAAACTGAGGCAGGCAGCAGCTCAATGACTTGCCTAGAGTCATATAACTACTAAGTATCTAGAGTCAGATTTGAATCCAGCCCTTTCTGATTCCCATCTAGCAACAAAAACAACAAAAAGAAGCAAAAATGACTTTTTTAAATACTAAGAAAAACAAGGGGAAAAATAGCTTATATGCCATAAGAAAATATTACAGGTTTTTAAAAAGAGGTAGAAATAAGTTAAGAGATCTTAATGTACTTAGTGATTTAGACCACCCCTGAGAGAGGGCAATTGGGCTTAAAAAGGATTCTTTTCTAGTTCCTGCTGTGTTAAAAGGAATGTGGTACAGTGGAAAGATCAAAGAACAAAGTTAGCCTTGAGAGGTAGCTCAGTGGAATAGAGGACATAGCATTGGCCTTGAAGTTAAGAAGATCTGCATGATAATCCTGTTGAGATACTTTTTGCTAAGCAATCCAAAGAAAGTCACTTAACCTCTCTATCTCTAAATCCTCCCAACTCTAAATTTATAATACTCTGAGTCTTGATTCTACTACATATAAGTTCCATGGGTTTGTGCAAATCATGACATCTCTGATTTCTTTATCATTTTTTTTTTAAGTATGGAAGGAGTACGGGATAAGGGATTGGGATGATAGAGTATCAGCCATAGTGAAAAGGGGGGTGGGAAGGGAAAAGAAGGGAAGGAAAGGGGAAGGGAAAGAGAAGGGGAAAATGGAAGGGAATAGAAAAGGGAAGGGAAGGGGGAAAAGGAAGGAAAGGGAAAGGAAGGGAAGAGAAGGGAAGTGAAAAGAAGGGAAGGGAAGAGAGTGAGAAGGAAAAGGAAGGAACCAATCTCATAGAGGGCCAAGATTTCTTCAACAAACACCTTTCTTTCTTTTTTTTTTTTTTATTAAAGCTTTTTATTTGTATAACATATGTATGGGTAGTTCCCCAACATTGATCTTTACAAAGCTTTCCATTACAAATTTTACCCCCAGTCCCCTCTCCTCCCCTAGATGGCAGGAAGTCCACTACATGTTAATAATGTTGAAATGCTTGAGAAGTTATGCAAGAAAAATCCTATCTACAAGAAAAAAAAAAAAAAGAATCAGAGAAAGGCAACACAATGCAAGCAAATGTCAATAGAGATCATGAAAATGTTATGTTGTGGTCCATATTTCATTTCCCTCTCTCTGGGTGTATATGGTTTTCTTCAGTGAACAATTGGAACTGGTTTGAGACAATTCTTTGTTGCAGAGAGCCATGTCCATCAGAATTGATCATCATGTAATACTGAACAAACACCTTTCTTTAAGAAGAAAGTATTATCAATGTGACTGAGGAGCTAGATGACTGGACCCATGTCATTATGTCAGGCCAGGAAATACAGATCTTGTCAATTCTCCCCACTATGGTGATCAGTTGCTTAGGCAATACAGGCTTGTTTTGAAAGGGAATAGAATACTAATTCAGCAGCAACCAAAGTATGTTTGCCTTGGAATCAATCTACTAGATTAAATTTTAAGCTTCTTAAGTTTCTTTGAAAAGTAGACTCTTAAGCTGCAATAGGGTAGCTAGGTGGAATGGATAGAACACTAGGCCTGGAATCAGGAAAACCTGAGTTTGAATCCATTCTCAGACATTTACCAGCTCTGTGATCTTGGGAAAGACACTTAGTTCTATTTGCCTTAATTTCCTCATCTGTAAAATGAATTGTAAAAGGAAAAGGCAAACTGCTCCAGTATTTTTGTCAAGAAGTCCCCTTCAAAAAAGAAGGGTTGAGATTTGGCCACAAATGAAAATGACTGAATAACATCATTAACTTCCATGGAAAAAATTAAAAAGGAAGATTTTTCCCTAGGATTAAATATTTTTGAAGCTATTAAAACATAGAAAACAAATCTAATTTGAAGGCAGATATTGACTTCTGCTGAGGCAAGTAAGGGTTTTATGACTCAAAAGAGAAATAATGGCCCAGACAGTGCAGAGGTTGCTATTCACCAAGAAGAAGAATAAATCTTTATGCTCACTGACACAAGAAGTCAATATACAGTGACAATAATCTATACTCACAAATAAAATCAGCATAGCCACAAGTATTCTTTCTTGATGAAAATGTCCAGAATCATCTTCCTATGCTTGACTGCATGCAGTATTTAGCAGATGAATCTATGCTTTTGCTAAATGGAAGATGAGCTAATGGTTTGCATTATAAACTGATCAAAGGAGTACTCTCTACAAACACATCATTAAAGGGCTGGTTTGTAAGCACTTAGAAAGGGAAACAGTGACCATTAAGCTCCAGCTGGGTTTATCAAGAACAAATCATACCAGACAAAATTCCCTTTTGTTAAGAATCAAGAATGCCAGAGTTAGAAGTAAATTCAGAGATCATCTAATTCAAAGATTCCCAAACAAAACTCTCCTCTATAAGACAACTAATGATCATTTAACTTTTGCTTGATGATCTCCAGTGATGAAGAATCTCTGGCCTCCTGAGTCAGTGTATTCTATTTTTTCATTTCATTTCCTTGTTAGGAAATTTTTCTGAAAATCAGATCAAAATTGGGTGCTCTACTACATTCCACCATACTCCTCCAAAGACTAAGCAGAAGAAGACTAATTCTTCTTTACCAAAATTGCCCTCAAATTCTCAATACAGTGATAGATGCTCCCTAAATATTTTCTTTCAATATCTCCAGTTGCTGGATGTGACTTTGTTCAAAAAATTTCTACTCAGTGTAAGTAGATGTCATGATCTATTAGATATCTTCCAACTTTAGTGATAGACTTTTAGGGTTAGAAACAAATTTAGTGTTAGACTTAGAAACTAATTTGGGGTTAGAAATCAATTTAGGGTTAGAATTTAGGGTCAGTACAAATTTAGGTTAGACACAAATTTAGGATTAGAAATAAAATTAAACAAGGAGAGCTCAAAATCACCAGGAGTGATGGATTAATCCCCAGTTAGGAAAGCATTAAAATAATTTTCAGACTCTTAATCTAGGGATTGGATTTAGATGAAAATCCGATACTGGATGTTTTGACAGAGTCAAATACAGTTTGTGTCAAGTTTGTGACAGAGTAGTACAAAGTATGTGGGGAACAATAGAGTATAGAATGAGTAGTGGTCCAGATTGGAGAAAGAACAATTGGCATGAGTAAACCAAGTCAATATGTGAGTAGGAAAATGGGTATGCAGGTTATGAATACTTTTGAAAGCTCCTTCTGGGCTTTGGGAATATAATTCAGGATGATCCCTATATAAAACATCACGTTGAAGTAAGGAAAGCCTGAGAATCAAGGCAGTCCAAGGAAGTAGGTACTTTCAGCCAGTTCCCAGTTAGTGAAAAAAGCAGGTAGTTCTGCTGCCACAAATCTTTAAAGAGTCTAGCATGTGGGGACATTGATGACAAGCTCTAGCAAGTGCTTTAGTTGACTGACAGTTCTAACAAACCTCAGTGGTCTCCTAAGGGGAAAAGATAGCACTAGGAGACATTAGACACTGGGAGACTCAAAGTCTGATTGTGTAAGTGTGTGTGTATGTGTGTGTGAAAGACTTCTTGTCACTGAGGTTCTATGACTACCTAACATTCTTGACCTTCTATTTTGCTCATTATATCTCATGATAATACTAGTATGTCAATAAGAATTACAGAAATATCTATTTAGGGAAGGGTTTCCTAACCTGGAGTTTATGAGCCTTAAGAAAATATTTCAATAATTCTATTTCTAGTTTGCTATGCATTTAAAAAAATAACATAAAAATAAAGAATAAATTGCAATTATTTTATTTTAAAAAGAAAAACAAATGAAAACAATTATAATAATAGGTAGCATTTATATGGTATTTTAAAATTTGCAACATTCTATCTTTTAGAATCCTCACAATAGCTCTGTGAGGTAGGTAGCATTATTATCAATATTTTTACTGTCTGTTTTGCTGCTGCACTCTAAGGACCATGGGATCCTTCTATCTGACTTGATCCTGAAATCTCCAGGTATTGACTACTCCATTTAAAATATGAGTTCCTTGAGGGTAAAGATTGCCCTGCTTTACTATCCCCAGCACTTTACATATTATAATCATTGCTTTATAATGCTTTTTTTCATGCATTCATTCAGAGTCCTGATAGTTATAATTCCTCTCTCACTCCAGGGAGTCTTTCCTTCCCTAGACAAATGAAGTCCTCCAAACTCACACCATCACCCCGTGGTCTGAATTCCCCTATAAAAGGAAACAAATATGGGGTTGCTACAGTCTACCCCCAAATTCCACTAAAGAATCTATAGAGCCTTCTAGCTTTCTAAAGCAACTCTAAAGGTACAAATAAATCTCAGAGCCCTTCAGAAAGGAATTGAGCTTAGGACCATAAACAATTCACCAATCTCCTACTTTCTCAAACTTAAAAAATCAAAATAACTCATGGTAGCTGCAAAGGGTCAAAGTCCAAATGTCTGCTCCCTTACATATTGATTGGTTCAATCCTTTGCTATTGCTTCAGTTCTAAGGTCACACTTATGATCTCTTTTCTTCAGGAAGATGATTCTTCCAAAAACTCATCCTTCTGTCTGGAATCTGGAATTCTCAAATGCGGGGTCCCTGAACTCTCCAAAAATATGACACTGTCCAGGAAAAGACCTTTCCTCTATACAGGAGAGTGTGTAGATGGTTCCACACTCTTAAGAGGCTTCAATACAGGCTATTCCTACCATTCCAGGCTGCTGGGGCTGGAGGGATGCATAGGCTCCCATTTCCCTCATCCACACCCAGGACCCAGGTTAGTGCTTAATACTACTAGATTTCTGTGATGTGCCTAGATTTTTTAGTTCTTTCTGGAAAGACTTCCACCTCCCACCTCCCACCTGCTCCTTTCTGGAGGTCTAATATAAGAGTTTTCTCTCTGATCCATCCTCAATCCTTGAGACTAAAAGAATCACATATTTTGAAAGTTGGAAAGGATCTTAACGATCAATTAGTTCAAATCATAGATTAAAATAATTCCCACTATAACATATCAAGCAAGTTGTCATCTGGCTTTTGGAAAGAAAGAGAGACCACAGAAGATACAGCACTAGGCATGGAGTCACGAAGTCCTGAGTTCAAATCAAGCCTCACACACTTTAGCTCTAAGGACCCTGCCGCAGGTCACTTAAGCTTAAATTCCTCAACTATACAAGCAGAATAAGAATAGCCCCTATCACTGAGGTTTGTTTTAGGGCTCAAATAGGATTATATTTGTAAAGCACATAATTGTCATCATTGTTTAGTGGATTAGTCTATTTATTATATCTGACTGACTCTTTGTGATCCCATTTGGAGTTTTCTTGGCAAAGACACTGAAGTGGTTTACCATTTCCTTCTCCAGCTCATTTTACAATTGAGGAACTGAGACAAAAGTGATTTTTCCATGGTCACACAGCTTGTAAATGTCTGAAGCCAAATTTGAACTCAAGTCCTCCTGATTCCAGCATTCTATCCACTGAGCCACTAGCTGCCCCAAAGCACATAGCAAGCACTCACTAAATCTTTGTTTCTTACTTTCTTCTCCAAGAACCTCCAAGGACAGAGAATCTACCACTCCTCAGTCCCATTTTTGGACAGCTCTAGACATTAGAAAATTATTTTTCCTTACCTCAAACCTAAATTTGACTCTTGCATCTTTTCTATTGCTCCTCGTTAAATTACTCCTCCACCAGACAGTCCTTAGAATACTTGAAGACTGCTGCCATGTTTGCCTTGAGTCTTCTATTCTGCAGGTAAAATGTTTTCATTTCCTTCAACTGATCTTCATATGGGAAACATTCACTTTATAAACACTCTACAAGTCCAAAGCTCTAGCCTTTCAGGCTCCTTTAGAGTCTTCACACTGTCATCCAAGGAGCTGTCCTCAATCCCCTCAATGGAACACATTCAAGAATAAGATCTCTGGCAACCTATTTTTCTCCTTCCCTTCATATCTTCTTTTCTCCTGTTTGTACAATTTATTCATTTGTTAATTCATCTATTTATTTTTATGTCTATCTATCTAGTTTATTTTGAAAAAACTGAATCTCTTTATCTTGCCCAGGCTAAAAATGCATCAACCAAACACTACTCTTTCATTACACATTTGTTTGTTTGATTGTTCCCTTCTATAATTCTAGAGTCATGAAGTTCTGGGAAAACTAGGCATCTCTATCTTTCCCAGGCTAAAAGTCTATCAGCAATTCACCAGCTCTGCTGCACTCCACTGCTGATCAATACTGACATGACCTGGCCAGGTTTGCCCTTCTGTAAACAGTCTGTTGGCTCAGTACCAGACCTCCCTGTGTCTGGTTCTTCATATTGATGGTAGACTTGAGGAACATCTGATCAGATTTAGCTCTCCCACAGAACAGAACTCTTCCACTCAAGTGATCAACAACTCTCAGCTTCCCCTACTATTCATGGATTACAGATGTGTGCCATCATTTCTAGAGATTGTTATTATTATAGACCATGCTTTTAGTGATATCATGGGACAGAATTCTAGATGATCTTTTATTTTAATTAAATTACCCCATGAGAACATATATTTCATACCAGATTACACTTCTCTATAATTAAGGTGAAACTGAGTAATTCTGGAACTTATTTGTAGAATGAGTGTTGGAATAGATGACCTTTAAGGTTCCTTTCTGGCTACTGCTCCATGAGTCTATGAATTAACCTTTACCATAGTCTGGTGGAAATCTACTAGAAAATACTAATCTCAAGACCAAGGCTCAATGGAGATAAAACATTAAATTAACATTGAATGGAAATTCTTATTAAGCCATTTCTGGGCAGTGAATGGGAAACTAACTTCTCTAAGATGAGAGCATTCACAATCATTGTTGACAACACTGGCCTTCACCAAAAGGCAAAGCTATGGTTCTGAATTATAGAAGTGGTGGTGAATGGTTGAGGGGAAAAGAAAGCTAGGGTTTAGCTGAGGCTGTCACCTTCTCAGTTAATCAGGACAGTTCTGAAAACTAAACTCTTTCATAAACAACTAACAGTATTACATGCTAAAGTCTCAACATAATTTAAGCCAGTTCAAAAATCATTTTTTCTTGGGGCAGCTAGGTGGTGCAGTGGTTAGAGCACCAGCCCTGAAGTCAGGAGAACCTGAGTTCAAATCTGGTCTCAGACACTTCCTAGCTGTGTGACCCTGGGCAAGTCACTTAACCCCAACTGCCTCAGCAAAAAAAAAAAAAAAAAAGAGGAAAAAAATAACACTGCAGGGTGGAAAAAAGATGGAAGGGAGAACAAATAACTTTAGAATCTTATGTCTAATAACCATGATTCAATAAGAATAAGAATAAGAATTTCCATTCAATGCCATTCAAAAGCAGAGGTAAGATGCCCATGTAAGATGTAGTTGTAGAGAAGATGCTTATGGTTAGTGGGAGACTGTAAGAGATGACCACTAAAGTCCACTCCTAGAAAAGATTCTATGGTCAAGTGAATAGCCTTCAGTCACCTAGGAATTATAGCAGATTGTAACACCAGTTTCGAAACTAAAAGAACCACTTCCTTGGACAAATCAAGTAACCTCTCTTGATTTTGATTTCTTCATTTGATTTCATAAAATTAAGAGAATTGGTCTAAATGACCATTTTTTTTTTTTTTTGCTGAGGCAATTGAGATTAAGTGACTTGCCCAGGATCACACAGCTAAGAAGTATTAAGTGTCTAAGGTCATATTTGAACTCAGGTCCTCCTGACTTCAGGACTGATACTCCATCCACTGTGCCACCTAGCTTTTCATTTGCAAACTTTTTCCAGGTAGCCTTTTTCTTATGTCTCATCTTTTACCCCTTCCTTTTCTATGGCTCCCCTTCTTCCCACTTCTTAACCACTCAAACAATAAGATAGAGGAGTAGAGGGCAGAGTGAGTGTTTAGGAAAAAAAAATGCATATTCCATTTCTTTTTTTTTCTTCTACATTTCAATCTCTGAATAAACCCCAATTGAAGAAAGTTGAATAGCATTTTTCAAAAATAGTAAGAGTGAATTTTGTTTATCCAACACATTTGTACTTGGGGGGGGGAGAATAAAAGCTACATACTTACTCAAGATGAAATTAGGGGAAACCCCATTTCTTAATTGTTTTTCTATTTGTAAACAAAATGTTTCTTAACTTAATAGCCAGAAGACAAAGGGTAAGATATGTATGAAAGTCTAACCAATTAAATCCTAACTTCCCACACAATGTAATTGAGACTAGCACTGGAAACCACATCAGATTCCCTTGGCTTTAGAAATTTTAAAGAGAGATTTGGTGGGGCCAAAAAGCTGATGAAATGAGGCCCATGCTTCTGTCTGGACCAGGGTTAACAAATTGGATTGAATATAAAAACAAATGCCTTTGAACTGGTTCATCAGAGGTCAGACAGGTTTTACCTCCAACTCTATCTCCCAGAAGCACTGCACTTTGGCTATTTTACTGAGTTATTTTTATTCCTGGAAAAAGAAGAGAAGTTTGACTGCCTGTTGCAAAACTTGCCTACTTGGTAACAATACTTATTCCCTCCTGGATTGCAAGGCAACATCTTGGGTCACAAGTAGGGAAGATTGCATACAGGTCAGATTCCTTTTCATGGATATGTCTGTTCATCTGTCCAAAATAGCCACCAGGTTGCTTAGTTTTGTTTCATTTTTCTTTCCAGTAAAGAATTCCAATCATTTTGTAGTCAGAAGTGAAAATGCTAGGAACCTACAGGTATGAATAAATCTAGAGATGGGAATCCATGGTAATGAGACTCTCCCTTCCATTCAAAATTTTAACTCCTTGAGACAACTACTGCTTATCCTTACCTATAAGTGGTTTCTGGAGGCAGTAGTATCTGGGGAGACTGGTAGATCTCTTAGTCTTTTTCCCTTAATCACTTTTACTTTTCAGGGATAAAGAGATTTCCTTCCAGTTCTGAATCCTATGATCTTATGAGACAGTTTAGATGGTAGGAAGTCACCTTGCTTATTCTAAACTAGGATCTTGTGATCTCAGTGTGACTTTACTTAAAAGGCTTTGCTCCTTTTATAATAATCAGAACTCAGTCTCCAAATGTGTAGGCTGTTAAAATACATAAACAGCAATTCTACAAAAATACCCATCTCCTGGACATGGCTCTCTTCAACAATGAAATGTTTCAAACCACCTCCAATTGTTCACTGAAGAGAGCCATATACACCCAGAGAGAGGGATGCGAAATGTGGACCACAACATAACATTCTCATACTCCTTGATTGATGTTTGCTTACATTGTGTTTCCTTTATCTGATATATCGTTCGTGTAGATAAGATTTTTCTTGCACACCAATGATAAGTTTGGAAATATGTATACATATATTCAATTTGCCAATATTTTAACATAATTAACATGTAGTGGATATCCTGCCATCTAGGGGGAGGGGTGGGGAGTTGGGGGGAAAAATTTGTAACGGAAAACTATGTAAGGGTTATTGTTGAAGAATTACCCACACATATGTTATTCAAATAAAATAAAAATTTAAAAAAAAAAAAAAACCCATCTCCAACAGTTTGGTATTTGGGTTATTTTTGTGTTCTGTGTGTGGTTCTGGTTTTTTTCCATTGCTGTTAAACAATTCAATAGTTTTAAGTAATGCTTCAAAGGGTAAGGCTCTGACATTGTATTAGCAGAGATATTTTAGTCACAAATACTGACACTCAACTCATGATCTCCTTTAAAGTGCTTTAAAGGTAGTATTCCCAAAGAATGATTCAGGGATCCATATGAGTGAGGGGAGGGATTTGGGGACTGGTATAGAAATTGTAGGTGCTGTAGGAGAGGTTTTTTTGGGAGGGAAGCTGGAGGTTCATAACAGAAAGGAATTAAGAATGAGTAAAAGTCATTGGGTAGATCAAAGGCTAGATTCAAAGTCAAGAAGTCCTAGGTTCAAGTTTGTTTTTGTTTTTTGTTTTTTTTTTCTCAGATGCTACCTGCATGATTTCTGGACAAGTAACTTCAGCTCTCAGTCCCCCAAGCAATTCTCTTAAGGAAGCTATTAAATTGCAAAAAAAAATATCATTCTATATATCATTCATATATATATTCTAGAGGGAATTTCCTTACCTTCAGGAGTTCCAATGTAAGTGGAATGAGAGGTACAAAAACAACAACAACAAAAAATATTCTTAAAGAAAAAGATGAAAATCACACCAAGTTATCTTAGGGAAGAAGACTGTGTAAACAATGGGACTAACCAGGGAACCAGAAATACTACCAAGAACACTATAGAAACATGGTTGAAATAAGATTATGTGGTGATCCAAGACAAACTAGGCAATAACTATAGCAATTTAGTCTTTGATAAACCCAAAGACCCCAGCTTCTGGGATAAGTACTCAATATTTGATAAAAACTGCTGGGAAAATTGGAAACTAGTGTGGAAGAAATTAGGGCTTGACCCACATCTAACACCACATACCAAGATAAGATATAAATGGCTTCATGATCTAGATATAAAGAGTGATATTATAAGTAAATTAGAGGAATGTAATATAGTTTACATCTCAGACCTGTGGAGATGGAATAAATTTATGTCCAAAGAAGAACTGGAACTCTTAATTGAAAACCAGATAGATAACTTTGACTATATTAAGTTAAAAAGTTTTTGTACAAACAAAACCAATGCAGTCAAGATTAGGAGGGAAGCAATAAATTGGGAAATCATTTTTACATTTAAGGGTTCTGATAAAGGTCTCATCTCTAAAATATATAGAGAATTGTCTCATATTTATAAGAATTCAGGCCATTCTCCAATCGATAAATGGTCAAAGGATATGAACAGACAATTTTCAGAGGATGAAATTAAAACTATTTGTAGTCATATGAAAAGGTGCTCCAAATCACTATTGATCAGAGAAATACAAATTAAGACAACTCTGAGGTACCACTACACACCTGTCAGATTGGCTAAAATGACAGGAAAAGTTAATGATGAATGTTGGAGGGGATGTGGGAAGACTGGGACACTGATGCATTGTTGGTGGAATTTTGAACGGATCCAGCCATTCTGGAGAGCAATTTGGAACTATGCTCAAAAAGTCATCAAACTGTACATACCCTTTGACCCAGCAGCATTTCTATTGGGCTTATATCCCAAAGAAATCATAAAGGAGGGAAAGGGCCCCATATGTGCAAGAATGTTTGTGGCAGCCCTTTTTGTAGTGGCTAGAAACTGAAAACTGAATAGATGCCCTTCAATTGGAGAATGGCTGAATAAATTATGGTATATGAATGTTATGGAATATTATTGTTCTGTAAGAAATGACCCACAGGACGATTTCAGAGAGGCCTGGAGAGACTTGCATGGACTGATGCTGAGTGAAATGAGCAGAACCAGGAGATCATTATACACGGCAACAACAATACTATATGACGATCAATTCTGATGGACATGGCTCTCTTCAACAATGAAATGTTTCAAACCAGTTCCAATTGTTCAGTGAAGAAAGTCATATACACCCAGAGAGAGGGATGTGAAATGTGGACCACAACATAACATTCTCATACTCTTGATTGATGTTTGCTTACATTGTGTTTCCTTTATCTGATATGTCTTCTGTGTAGATACGATTTTTCTTGCACAACAATGATGTTTGGAAATATGTATATATATATTCGATTTGTCAAGTATTCTAACATAATTATCATGTAGTGGATATCCTGCCATCTAGGGGAGGGATGGGGAGTTGGGGGGAAAAATTATAACAGAAAGCTATGTAAGGGTTAATGTTGAAGAATTACCCATACATATATTTTGCAAATAAAATAAAATTTAAATAAATAAAAATATTATGTGGTGATCAATTCTGATGGACATGACTCTTCAACAATGAGGTGAATCAATTCTAAAAGTCTTGTGATGGAGAGAGACCCAGAGAGAAAGGATTATGGGAACTGAATGTGCATCACAACATAGTATTTTCACCTTTTTTGTTGTCTGCTTGTTTTTCTTTTTTCTCATTTTTTCCTTTTTTGAGCTTATTTTTCTTATGCAGCATGATAAATGTAGAAATTATGTATAGAAGAATTGCATGTGTTTAACATATATTGGATACTTGCTATCTAGGGGAAGGGGTAGAAGGAAGAGAGGGAGAAAAATATTTTGCAAAGGTGAATATTGAAAACTCTCTTTGCACATTTTGAAAAGAAGATTTTAAAAAGTTGTTATTGAAAAAAAAAAAGAAACAGTTGAAGGACACATAGGAGTACTTGGTCAAATGTCAAAAAAGAACCTTGGCAGAAAATATTTAGCTATTTTTTATAGCATCCTACCCTACCATAAAGTATTGGAAGTACACAAAGAATTCTAAACTCCTTAAGGAAAATTAACATAATTTATGACATTAATATAATGAGTATGCCAATAGAATCATTGGACTATATAGTTTTTAAGTTTTTAATGATTGTCTAAGTGTACTATCCACTGCAGCTAAGTAGCTTAGTCTTATAAGGCAGAAGACTTGAGTTTAAATCCAACCTAAGGTAGTCACTAGTCATGTGAATTTTGCTTGCCTCAGTTTCTTCATCTGTAAAATGGAGATAATAAAACTTATTTGATCGTGGCAGCATCCTACTAAATAAATTCCATTGGCTTCCTATTGCCTTCAAGAGCAAATTCAAAATGCTCTCTTGGCATTCAAAGCCTTCATAAATCTAGCCCCTTCCTACTTTTCAGTCTTCTTACCATCTTATTCCCCAACATACATTCTTCAATCGGATGACACTGCCCTCCTGGCTGTTTTAGGAACAAAATTCTTCATCTCTTATCTATGGGTATTCTTTCTACTGGTCTCCTATTCATTCATGGAGTCTTCCATTCATTCATTGAATGCTCTCCCTCCTCTCCTCTGATTACCAACTTAACTGGATTCCTTTAAGTTCCAGCTAAATCCCATTTCCTATGGAAGTCTTCCCCAACCTCTCTTAATTCCAGTGCCTTTCTTTAGTTAATTATTTCCTATTTATCCTATATATACAGCTTGCTATGAATATTTTTGTTTTCATTTTGTCACTACCATTAGATTGTAAGATCCTTGAGGGCAGGGCCTGTTTTTTACATCTTTTTTGTATTCCTAGAGCTTAGTACAATTCATGGTACAAAATAAGTGTTTAATAAATGTTTACTAGATCAAATTACTCTCAGACTTATATCAAATGAGATAATATTTTAAAAAGGCTTAGCTTAGTACTGAAATGTTATAGCTGCTCAGTAAATGCTTGTCCTCTTCCCTTGCCCCCTAGCCCACATTCCTCATTATTGAGGGAGTTAAATAACTTTCCTAAGATTTTACAGAGCAGGATTTAAACTCAGTTACTGATTCTAGATCCAGTAATCTGTCCATTGTAATACACTAATAGCAAATCAGACAAATAAAATAAATCATTTTCCTAAGACTTCAAGATGATCCAGTTCTAGGTCTAAATAAACCCCCATGAAACCATTGGGTTCTGTGTCCTTTCACTGTTCAATACCTGATGCTTGAAAAATGCATAATATTGTAATTGGAGAAAAATGTTTATTTCTTAATTTCATAAGAATTTAAAGAAAAACATTCCATGAAGTTATAAAAACCACTCAATATTTATAACCACTATATAATAAGATTAAAGTTGGGATAACTTTGTGAATTTAAATGTTTATCAAAGAGGCATCACAGATTACTAAATGAGAGAGCTGGCTTTAGAATAAAGACCACCTAAATTCAAGACCTGTCTCTAATTCATAATGGGCTGTATGAACCTGGACAAGTCAGCCTCTGGTCCCATCAAGCAACTGTCTAAAACTCTAACATGAAAATCTAGATTGATAAAGAGTGTTTCCCATACCAATGAAATCACAGGTCCAATTAAAAAAAGAAAGAAAGAAAGAAGATTATTACAAGGATTCAAAAGTACTTAAGACTTTCCATAACAATCAGTGGTGGTGATAATGGGTGATTCTTTAGGTACCTTCCTACTTCTAATTTTAAGGATCCTTTCTTGTCCCCTCCTCCTGATCCTCATGTATAACATATGTATGTGTACATACATAGATATAAATGTGCATATATCATGAGCCAAATAAATGAAAGATGACTGAAGATGACCCATGCTCTAAAAATATAATGTGCATAAATTAATGAAATTCAGTCTAGTGAGTGCTCACACTGGTCTAATTACATTACAGTTATACCTCATAAATGTACACCATAGCCATTCCTTTTCTTCATTCAGCTATGACAAAAGAATCTAAAAATTTAAATGGCGACCATAATTACATCCCTAAGAGACTGATAGGATATGGACAAATAAAATCTACTGGTAATCTCCTCCAGCCACCATCTCAATGTTAAGTCTTTGAAACTTTTTTTTAGAAATTAAGGTTTAATAGTGGAAAACACTAAATTCAAATATGTGATAATGGGAATTCTGTTTGCTGGAGTTTGGGGGAAAAAAAAAAAAGCTTTTAAACAATGAGTACCATGATTTCAAGTATTCTGTTCCACTATTCCCATAAAACATCCTGGAAATATTTTGGCAAAGATTAACTGAATGAAGCAAATGAGTTAATGTTACACTAAAATTATATATGTCACAAGAGTGATACCCAAGAAGAAAATCGCAATAGTAAGATACAAAACTGGCTCATATTATGCATATCTGTAACTATGTACTCAGGGGATGGCCTATGAAGTTTCCTCATCCCCATGTCTGCTGCTGGAGTCCTTTGTACCACTAGAAAATATCCTTTGGTGTACATTCAAAATCAATTTCTGAAATTTTATTGTTTTCAATAAAAGTCATATGCTAAAATACATAACTAAACTACTTTAGCAGACCATACAATGCAGGTCTTTGAGTCAGGAAGATTTGAATTAAAATCCAGCCTCAAATTAATTAACTAGCTATATAACTCTGGGCAAGTCACTTAAACCTGTTTGCATGTTTCCTCACCTTTAAATTGAAATAATAGCATTATCTACCTCTCAGAGTTGTTTTGAGGAACAAATGAAATATTTGTAAAATACTTAGCATAGTGCCAAGCACAATAACAATTCCTGTATTTATGTTTTTTCCTTTCTCAAAATAATTTAATTTTTATAAGATTTTAAATTTTTATTATATTAATTTTATAAACCTATAATTTTTGCAAGACTTTTCATAGAAATAAGTTCACTAATCAGGAAAAAAAATTATTTTTTGGAGCAAGTGTTCCACTGTTTAATTCTGAGAACATGGCAGCTATAGCAATGAAATGACTAAAAGATGGGGGAATTAGAGGAAAGAGTAAGAGTCTTCCACAATTACATATCTGATAAGCTGTCTAACCCAAAGTTATGTTATCCTCACTTTTTCTTTACTCATTGAAACATCAGATTTGTGATGAAAAGAGCCATTTGCATCCAGAAAAAGAACTATAGGGACTGAATGTGGAACACAACAGTTTTTCATCTTTTTTGTTGTTTGCTTGCTTTTTGTTTTCTTTCTCATTTTCCCCCTTTTGATCTGGTTTTTCTTGTGCAGCATGATAAATGTGAAAATATGTATAGAAGAACTGTAAATGTTTCACATATATTGGATTAGTTGCTTTCTAGGAGAGGGGATGGGTGGAAGGGAGGCAGAAAAATTTGGAACACAAGGTTTTGCAAGGGTGAATGTTGAAAATTATCTTAGCATGTATTTGGAAAATAAAAAGTTATTATTAAAAAAAAAGAGTTGATCAGAGAAATAGAGACTATCAGTGGAAAAAGATTTGAGAGTATTAGAAAGGGCATCTCAGGTCTCCCAACCCGCAGAAGTTTCCAGTTACTGATTCATTCAGCATTTTAACAGAATGCAGTAGGGCCTTAGGCTAGTAAAAGGGTTAACATTAAGGCTGAACTTGAACTCGTTTAAAATTCCTTCCAACCCTTAGCACTCCCTGGCTTTTAGTCCTTCCTAATTTCCAGCCTTCCCTCAGTCATTCAACAGCTATTTATCAAGCCTCAAGGTGTGCAAGGTAATATATTAAGCCATTATCAGCCATTAACATCTTAGCTTAAATTAATTTACCAGGTTAGCCAGAGGAAAAGGGGGCCTTGTGGGAATATGACTGAGAAACATAATTTAGACTTAAGAGAACAGGAACAGAAAGAAAAGGCCTTAGGTGGGGATACTTCAAAAAGATAGTCAGGAAAAAGTCAGCATAAAAGTGGTGGGTGCTAAGAGAGAAGGGGAGAAACTCCAGATAAATTTCACCATCTTCCCATCTTTGGCCTAAGACAAGCCCCAAAATCTCAGACTTGTCATTTCTTCATTTTATATTGCACGGGTCTCTTATCTATTCCCTTTGCCCTAGTACCCAGACATACAAAGCTACATTGTCTGGGCTTTCTGAAGAATCTGTGAGCCCAAGGAGCACTGGGAGTCGGTCAGTGATTGGTCCTCCAGCCAGCAGTTGTATTTTCTGTTTGTTTGAGAAACCACTTGGTATGTGCCTTGTCACCTCTGAGACAGTGGATCAAATGAACCTATGCCCTCTCCCCACCCACTACCATTCCTGAACTCAGAGGTCCACTGAACTATTTCCCTGTTATTTCTCCAGTGATAAATGGCTCCTCTGGTATATTTTTGTTTTTCACTCATTTTTCATTCATGTCCTTTGCTGTGTGATTCCCTCCCCGCTCCCAATCTGGAGGTTTCTTGGCAGAGATAATAGAACAGTTTGTTATTTCCTTCTTCAGCACTCTGTTTTACAGATGAGAAAACTGAGGCAAACAGAGTGAAGTGACTTGCCCAGGATCACACAGTTAAGTGTCTAAGGCCAGATTTGAACTCATGAATTTGAATCTTCCTGACTACAGTAGGCTCAGCACTCTGAGCCAACTAGCTGCCCCTCACTACCACTAGCTACTATAATTATTCTCTCATAATACTTAAAACCTTTTCTACAAACTTTCTTCTCTCATTCCTTAGCAACTAGTAGAAATTAAGGGAAGGAGTCATACAAAAAAGCCTGTATTCATATATCCATAAAGCTGTCCATAGAGTGGAGAGGGATGATGGAGTGAGAAAACCCTTAGTGGGGTTCAACCATCAACTAGAAACTCATTCAGAATTCCTATTTTAACCAGTATGGGGTAACTTAACTAGGTTTTGTTTTTTTGTTTTTTTCCTGTGTTTTTATGGAGGCCCTTTTAAACTCTTTACTGTCCCTTCTTTCTCACATTCTGGACCTAGGTAGTCCCCTCATCTTCTTCAGAATGGAGACTCTATCTTAATGATAAGCAGACTCACTGAACTGATATCGTTTCCTCATTCGGCTTGGCCTTCATTTGATTTTCACGGTTTCAATACAAGAGCTGTTTCATATCAAGGCAATGTGACAAATATTTCAGGCACAACCACTTCACTAATTTCATTCAAAATTTATTCATTTGATCCAACCATTCTGGAGAGCATGTGGAACTATGCCTAAAGGGCTATCAAATTGTACATAGTTTTGATCTAGCAAGTGTCACTACTGGGCCTATATCCCAAAGAGATCATAAAAGAGGGAAAAGGACCCACATGTAGAAAAATGTTTACAGTAGCCCTTTTTGTGGTGGCAAAGAGTTGTAAATTGAGTGGATGGTTGGGGAATGGCTGAATAAATTATGATATATGAATATGATAGAATATTATTGTCCTATAAAAAATGATGAACAGACTGATTTCAGAAAAGCCTGGAAAAATTTACATGAACTGATGCTGAGTGAAGTGAACAGAACCAGGAGAAAATTGTACAAAGTAACAAGAAGATTATATAGTGACCAATTGTGATGGACTTTGCACTTTTCAACAATATGGTGATTCAAGGCAATTCCAATAGACTTGTAATGGAAAATGTCATCCGCACCCAGAGAGAGAACTATGAAGATTGAATGTGGAACAACATATAGTATTTTCACCTTTTTGTTGTTGTTATTTATTTTTTCTTTCTCATGTTTTTTTTTTTCCCCTTTTGATCTGATTTTTCTTGTACAGCATGACAAATATGGAAATATGTTAGAAGAATTGCATATGCTTAATCATTGCTGTCTTGGGGGAGGAGAGGAGAAAAATTTGGAACACAAGGTTTTGCAAAGATGAATGTTGAAAATGATCTTTGCATATATTTGGAAAAATGTTTTTTAAAAAGTTTTCAAAATAAAAAAAACCCAAAAGTATATTTATTGAGTACTATTTTATGTGCCTAGAACTTTGCTAGTCACTAAAGAAGGCACAAAAGATAAATCTGACATATTTCCCAAGGAGTTAGATAGAATAACTAATTTGGAAGTGTTGTGATTACATATATGTAGAGATAATAAAGGCTGAAATTTCAAAAATAACAATCATTATCATAGCTGACATTTTGTGGTTCATTCATATCCAAATCTTTGTGATTCCATTTGGGCTTTTTTGGCAAAGAAATTGGAGTGATTTGCCATTTCCTCCTCCAGCTCATTTTACAGATGAGAATCTGAGACAAACAAGATTAAGTGACTTGACCAAGGTCACACAGCTAGTTGGTATCTGAGGCCAGTTTTGAACTTAGGGATATGGTTCTTTCAGGCTCCAGACCTGGCACTATGGCACCACCTAGCTGCTCAGCTAAAATTTACATATCACTTACTATATGCCAGACACTGTGCTAAGGACTTCATAATTATTATCTCATTTTATCCTCACAATAACTCTAGGAAATAGGTACTATTATTATCACTGTTTTACAGTTGAGGAAACTAAGGCAAATAAAGATTGAATGACTTATCCATCTACTAAATATCTAAAGTCAAATTTGAACACAGATATCCCAAACTCCAAGCCCCATTCCCTCCCCACCCTGCCCCAGAGTTCTATCCATTGCGCCATTTAATTTCCCAAACCAGAATATAGTCAGAATATGTAGCTATAGTTAGAGAAAAAAATAGAGTTAGAAATAGAGATTGTGTTATATGGGACAAACACTAAATACATTATTTAGTGTTTACATTTGGGGGAGGGAATAACAAAACTATGTACTATGGGGATCTCCTGGTGTGGAAACTCCCTCTATCAATGCAGTCTGCTGATTCATCAGCAATCTGTTCAATGGCTGTCCCCCAGGCCTGTTCTCTCCCTCCTGGTTTTAATTCCTGGCTTCTTTGCCTTCCTTCAAGTCTCAGCAAGAATCTCTTCCTGTTTCTCCTGAATACTACTTCATTCTCTCTGACACTATCTCCAATTTATCTTGATTCTATCTTCTTTTTACACAGCATACTTTTTTCCCTATTAGACTGTGATTTCCATTTTTTTCTTTCTTTGTATCCTGCTGTAGAATAGGTGCTTAATAAATGTTTGCTGGTTTGTTGAAACATCCATTAACTTTCTATTATATGCTAGGCACAGTGATACCTGGGGATGGAAAGGAGGATGGAATATCGTGTTTAGGAACAGCAGCTAAGCCAATTTGGCAGGAACACAGAAAGAGGGGTGGGGAGTAATACAAAATCAGTCTGGAAAGATAGGTTAGAACCAGATTGTGAAAGATTTTAAATGCCAAATAAAAGTTTGTATTTTATTCTAGAGGCAAAGAGAAACACTGATGTTCTTTAAACAAGAAAGGAACACAGTCTTTAGGAGTAACAATCTGATGGCTATTAAGAAGACTGACTGCATAAGGGAAGAGATTGAAGGCAGAGGGACCAATGAGAAGGCTATTGCCTTCCAGATAGAAATGATGAGGGCCTCAGTAGAGTGGAAACTGGGATTAGAGCAAGGAGGGTGGATACAAGTGATGTTTTATGGAAAGAGATGTGACAATTGATTAGGTATGCAAGATGATAAAGATGAATTGAAAATGAAATAGAAATAACAAAGAGGGATAGATTTGAGTGAGTTCCATTTCAGACTTCTAAGTATACATCCAGACTTGGAACTTTAAAAGTCCTCCAACCCAAATGTCTTATTTTACAGATGAGGAAAGTGGGGTCCAGGGAGGAAGTAGGTATCACAGCCAGAATTTGAACCCGCATCCTCTTACTCAAGAGTCAGGGTTCTTTCCCAAGTACCATGCTACCTCTAGAAAGTTGTATGAGATCTCTCTGAGATACTCAGGTTGGAATATCCAGTTAGCAGGTGGTGATAGGGGTCAGAATTCAGGAGAAGTGAGAGTTGGTTCTATTGATTCAAGAGTCATCTGCATAGAAATGATGACAAAACAAATAGGAGTCAATGAAATGACTTATAACAAGGGTTCTTACCTCTTGTGTGTGTCTTGGACAGCTTTGGAAATTCAGTGAAATATACGGACCCCTTTCTCAAATTTTTTAAATACATAAAATACTTAAAATTACAAAGAAATCCAATTAAATTGTAATACCTTGTTTTGTTTTGTTTTGTTTTGTTTTTAAATCAAATTCATAGATCTCCTGCTCCTCTGCCCTCCATTCTAGGCTTCTTTAATCCCTCGTTTCTCTGCCTTTCTTCAAGTCTCAGCAAGAATCTTTTCCTGTTCCCCCTTATGCTAGTAACGGGGAGTACAGAGATTGAAGACAAGTGTTAGGGTTGCCTTAAGTGTCTTTCTTGTGCTTCTATGAACTGAGTTAAAGACAGAGCCCCTGGCTCAGGTCTACCTGTTTCCAAAGGCTGGCCTTCTCTCCAACTGTACCATACTAATCCCTCCTGCTTACTGATATGGCCCTAAAATTTAGTGTCCCATTACATTTTCATAAGTCCTATTAACTTCTTTAGAAATATGGGAAGGAAGCAGATTAGAGAGGAAAGTTGAATGCAGAGAAACAAACAAGAAAACAACAAAAGCAGCAGAAATGAGAGATCCAGATTCTGACACTGATTTTTAGGTGGCTGCCTAGCAATGATATATACCTGCTCATCACACATTAAACTTGCAAAGCCAGAATTGAGCTAGTTTCAGCCCTTGGGCAGGAGGGAAGGAGGGAAGGAGGGGACATAGGAAAGGTGGAGTGAAAAATTTTGGAAAAACTCTTTGTGCTGTTCTAAACAGGATCTAGCTATCATCAGTCATTTTATCAGAGACATTTAATATGATATTCAGCTGCAGCATATCCAATATTTGCTGGTTTTTCCCAATCTGAAGAATACACAAGTGGAAAACAATGTGTTCTGAAGTTGTTATTCCCTCAGGATGCTCAAAGAGCAAATGATGCTATCAATCTGATCCAGTTATCTTTGTCAAAATGTATTATTATCTACCCAATCTTGGCACAATTTGACTAGGTACAGTAGCAGTACATGTTCTAGACTAGAGTGAGGTGAAAGTGGAAATCAGGCTGCCCACCATATGCCCCAACATGAAAAAATCTGACATGCTAAAGAATTAAAACAATTCTTTATCAATTCAATTAAATTCAAGAAGCATTTTTTCATTTCCTAATAATGTTCAAGGCACTGGACTAAGTACAGGGATAAAAAAGCAACAATACGAAAAAAAAACTTGCATTCTATTAGGGGTGGGGGAGAGATGACAGAGAACAGCCTAAACAATCTGAACAAAGAAGCAAAAACTGAAAAACTGCAAAGTAATTACAAGGTCCTTACAAATAGGGGAATCAGGAAAGTTCTCCTCTAGTCACATAGGAAATGATCCTTAATGCTGAATGTTGAATGGAGATAAGACATTTCAAGAGTCAGGTAAGGAAAGCACATGTGTGAATGGTGACCAAATACTTTTGAACACAAAATTGGGACATATTTATGTCAAAATTAAATTCTTAAAATGTATTAGAGGTTATTTTCCAACAGCTATATTAAGCTGAATAGTAGTTTATTTATTTGCTTGACCAATTTATACGTAGGCATAGATAGATAGGTATGGATATTTTTTTTCCAGGGTAGGTAGAGTGCAGTGGACAGAGTAATAGGTCTGATATCAGTAAGACTCATCTTGCTGAGTTCAAATGTGATCTTAGATACTAGCTGTGACCCTGAGCAATTCACTTAACCTTGTTTGCCTCCATTTCCTTATCTGTAAAATCAGCTGAAGGAGGAAACGATAAACCAAACTATCTTCACCAAGAAAATCTCAATGGAGGTCATCAAGAGTTGAACAGAACTAAAAAGCAACTGAATACAGACAGGTCCCCCAACTTTGTGAGTAAGACTGATGTAAAACATCAAGGTCAAGAATAGTCCATCATACCTGCTCCTGCCCAAAAAAAATGATGGAGAACAATAGTCCATCATAAAGTGCCATGGTCATCTAGCAAGAGAACTATGGAGATTAAATGTGAATCAAAACACAATATTTTCATCTTTTTGTTGTTTTTGTAGTCTGTTTGCTTGTTCTTTTTTTCCCTTTTGATCTGATTTTTCTTGCACATGATGACAAATATGGAAATATTTTTAGAAGAACTGCACATTTAACTTATATCAGATTGTTTATTATCTTGGGAAGGAGATAGGAGAGGAGAGGAGAAAAATTTGGAGCACAAGGTTTTGCAAAAGTGAATGTTGAAAATTATCTTTTCATGTATTTGCAAAAATAAAATACATTAGAATAGTCCATCATTCTCAATCTTTGGTAACCTTCAAACTTGCATTATTTATTTATATTTGTCACAATAAAAACTAAGTTTAATTCATTAAGTTACTAAATGCTCAATATAAACTTTATAGGAAACACATGAGAGACTAAATGAAATCAAGACAATGGAATCACTATATTTGCTCCCCAACATTATAGACCCTAATTGCTACATGAGGAAGTAGAAATAGCACTAAAAATAAACAAACAACAACAACAAAAAAGTCTGCTATAACTATTGAAGACAAGATAGTTGTGAAGACAATGAGAGATCATTTCTCAAGATAAGTGAAAGAGGTTAAGTCAAAGAATTAGGAAAATTATGGGTATTATAATTAGGACCAAAAAAGAACAAGCTAGAAAATATCAGTAACTTTTCCATTGCTACAAAATTTTCATGAGAAAATATGTGTATACACACATATACACACATATATATCTTTAGTCAAAATATGAAAAGGAAACATAAAACTTCAACAGATGATATGCTACAGCAGATCTCATTTTTACATTCACAAAACTATCTAAAAGGTACACAGGGAATATATTTCCAGTGAGATTATTATTTGTTGGCTTTAAAAAAAGGAACCTGATTTAGTGAGCAGAATCTAAGAGACTCTGCTCCCAATATATATCTTCCATAAACATATCAAGAATTTTCCTTCCTATTAAGGAAAAGTCCTTTTAGTATTAAGTCTTATTAGGACTTTTCAATACATGGAATAAAAATAACTTTAATGATTATCAAATGAGGCATAAAACAAGAAGATGAGTGCTAGTCAAAAGGATTTGCATTGTCATGAAAGATGTTCAGGGCAGAATCCAAATGAAAAAAAAATTTCTTATTGATGTAAAGGTCTCCCAGATGCTCCTATTCACTACTGATGTGCTGATTGCATTAAGATTCAAAACACTGCTGAAACTCCAAAATGAAATTCACAAGTACTTCAAAGAATTCCACCTAACAACGCACAGGCAAATAAACAAGTGGATGAAGATCTATTGTTCGGACTGAGATGTGTAGTTTGACATAGAGCTAGTCCATCAGTATATATCTAGAGCACAACTCCATCTGTGTTATAGCTATTTAATAGTTCTATGTCTATATATCTTTATACTACATCTTTTATACTTCTTTGTTGTTCAGTTGCTTCATATGCATCCGATTCTTTGTGACTCCATTTGGGGTTTTCTTGGCAAAGATACCGGAGTGGTTGACCATTTCCTTCTCCAGCTCATTTTATACATGAGAAAACTGAAGCAGAGGCATAATGACTTGCCTAGGATTACACAGGTACATTTGTCCAAGAATAAATTACAACTCAGATCTTCCGATTCCAGTTTAGGTTTCTACCCAATGTGCTGACTCCTTGCCTCCATAATGAGTTACAACCCACCCTAACCCCCAGCCTTGGTCCCAAAGAAGAGAAGGTGAGAGGATACATTTCCCTCCCTTCCTTGAAGAGGTAGAGGATCAGTACATGACCCAGGACACAGTGATAAACTTTGTTTCTGTGTTGGATGAAGAATTTTTTTCCTTTCTTTTTAAATTCTCTATTATGATTGCTTATCATATCAGGGAGGGAGGGAGGAAGGGAAGGGAAAGATAGAATTTGGAACTCAAAACTTTAAGAAATAAAAGATAAGAAATAAGATAAAGATAAAGATAAAACAAATAAGAAATAAAACTGTTAAAAAGTTGGTTTTACATTAATACATTTTAAGTGGAGGTGTGAAATGATCTAACCAATCTGGAAAGAAATTTGGAATTCTCCCAAAAGGCTATAAAATTATAATATCCTTTGATTCAGCAGTCTCACTACTGGATCTATATCCCAAAAAAGAGAATAGGACCTACATGTGAAAAAATGTTTGTAGCAAAAAACCCAATAAAATTATTTTAATGTCACAGAAGAAAATAATATCATACAGTAATCAAAGGCTGCTAAAGAAACTGCTTAGTAAGGCCTAAGAAAATGGAAAACCAGCTTGGCTTCAAATCCTAGCTTGCTCTTCTACTTAATTGGGTGACCTTGGGCTATCAAAGTGATTTTCCTAAGCATAGGTCTGACTATTTAAGCCCCAATACCCCCCTTTTACCTCATTTCTTAGGGCTCATTTATCCCATCTACAAAAGGAGGGGGCTGGAACTGATATTCATTTCTAAGGTGCCTTTTAACACTAAATCCTCTGATATCAATACCATCATGTCCATGATGTCTAGGAAGATTCCCCTGCATCTTCAAGCATCTGTTTACTCCAATAACTAGAATCCTTTCTGAATGTGGCTTGGTGTAAATAAATATGACATTAAGCTGGAAAGCAGCTGCTCTCACAGAGGAGCTAAATGCAATTCTCAGAAGCCCACACCTATTAGGGCTAAGGGGCTTTCAAACACTCAGGTGTCAGCTTTCAACACTCACCATCTGAATGCTTTGAATGCTAAGCTCTGGAGAACTAAACTGTTTAACGTGTGAAAGAAGAAATGAAAAGGCCTTGTATCCTACAATACCTAGGGCCACCCTGTGGCCATTCAAGCAAAAAATATTACATAAGCCCTAGACTCACGGGCCAGCAAGGAAATTCTCCAAGATCTAGTCGGATGGCAATAATGGACTTTGTGAAGGGTGCAGGGTTTAAATGACATGTTGATTTCATTTCCTCTTCCCCTCTTCCCATGGCTTTCATACATTAACATAAATATTTCATAGTTCAGAGGATCTTGATTTTCTCAGTCTACTGGAATTTACATATGAATTCCTAGTTAGAGATTCTGCATGTTCTAACTTCAACGGAAAGAGAGTGAAATTTTTTTTGTTTACTTGATTTAGTAATAATATCAACTGACATTTACATAGAGCTTTTACCACTTGCAAAGTACTTTATATCCTATTTCATTTGAGCCTCCAAAATAACCTATGTTAGGAGGCTGAGTAGTGCAGTAAAAGGCATTTGGAATGAAAAAACCTGATTCCAAATCTCATTTTTGTTGCTTTCTACCCAATATCCCCCCAAATAATTAGTTAACCTCTATGGGACTCAGTTTCCTCATTTGTGGAATGAAGATGTTGGACATAAAGATCTCTAAGATCCTTTCCAGCTCTGAATCTATGATCCTAAAACAGATATAAAATCAAGGTACTGATTGGTGCAAATAATGTATCAACTAATGTGATTGCATGTATTAAGAATTTATACTTTTTGAAGTTATAATTATGTAAAATGTTGTCATTGTTCCAGTTCACTAGAAACATATGGTAGAAATTCAAATAGCAAGACCACTTCTGGGTATTCTTTATTCATACCAATCCAGATTTAATTGTATTATCCCCTCTTTATATATGAGGAAACTGAGTCTGAGGGGCTAAGTAACATGCTCAGAACACAGCTAATAAGAATAAAAAAACTAGATTTCAATTCAATTTCTTTTTTACTTCAAGTAGAGCACTCAAACCACTATTCTGTCTGTCTTCCTCATATAAGGTTGGCAAAATATAATAATTATTCATTTCACTTAATTAGTACCAGAGTTACATCAAAAATACACTTTTTCTCCATAACTAATAAGGAATTTCACCAAAATCTTCTGGAGAGTTGCCTAAATGTTCCACTTTGCCTAAGCATAAACAGTTTAAAGTGATTGGATTCTCTAAAAATTAAGGTTTGGTCCTTTGTCTTAGGATTTCATGCCTGCTAACATCATTTTAACCAACTAGATTACAAATTAAAAGTTGGTGGAAATTAGCTAAATCAAATGGAGGCCTGCAGAGCCTTTCATTTCTATGTCTCAGATTACAGAGCTTAATCTCTCTTTGCCAGCCTATTTTGTCCTTACAGAACCATCTCTCCTACTTCACAGAATTCCTCACTCCACTTCCTTTTGCTTGAACTACTCACTCTTTCTTGGCCATTCCTCCAAATGCTCTCCCAGCTCACCATGAAATAAAGATAGTCTTCAGTCACACCTTCTCCATAGCCTCCCACAAAGAAGTGGAGGTGATCATTTTGGGAACTGGCAGTGCAAGGGGAATGAACTCATGTTACATAACAGAAATTCCAAAGCTTATAAAAATGTCAATTTTTATTATTAATCACCTTGTTTTTGTGGCTTAACTTTATCTCTCTCCTTTTGGGGGAGTTATATGTGCCTTTGTTGGAAAGAGATGGCTGGGAATTGTTGAGGGCTATCTGCACCAATGTTACCTAACTTAAAATTTTGGAACCCTTCCCACCTCCTTGTATATTTTGTATAATACTGAACTAGCATAATGCCACATAAATATATGGACACTGATGAAAGGATGTTTTATTATTTTTTTAAAAATCAATCCAACTTTCAGAAAGTAATTTGAGTGTGTTCAGAGCAGAACAGCTGAATTTGGCAGTCTTAGGTTTTAGAATGTTTTTTCTGGTTGAGGTTGTGTTGTTTTTTTATTAATTAGAAAATTCAGTTGTCAGGCTTTGAAGCTCATACATAGAGCACTTTATGCTTACAAAGCACTTGCTTCAATAATTTTTTGAAATAGATGCTTTGAGCATTATCCACTTTTTTTGGTGAGATATCTAAAGCTCAACCAAGGCTCAGGGTGGGAGCTTATTTGAGTGTCAGAGCTAAGTCTCAAACCCAGGTCATGTTATATGTTCAAAGAATAAGTTGTTTCATTTACTTCATTCTTCCATATCACAACAAAATAATTGATGATATACACATTTATGTTACATACAAGAATTCTACCAGTTCCCGAGTGGAATCTTACCCTACTCAGAGAAATTCTACCCCACTCTAATTTGTCTTTACACTAAGCTATCAAAATGGTTTTCCTAAATGTAGGTCTGATCAGTGTCTCCTTTTATATCCCATATCAAACATAAAATCATCTTTGGCTTTTAAAGACGTTTATAACCCAGTCCTTTTCTATCTTTCTAATATTCCTACACCATTCCCCCTCCATTGAATGTATGTCACACTGACACTACCTTTCTTCTTATTCTATAAACCAAATCACCCAACTCTGGGCATTTCCACTGGCTATCCCCATTCCTGAACTCTCCTCATAACTGTTCCCCAGCTTCCCTGGTTTCCTTTTAAGTTCCAGCCAAAATCCCACCTCTTACAACAAGCCTTTCTTAGTCCCCATTTAACGTTACTGCCTTCCCTCTGATATTATTATACAATTTATACTTTATCTCTTTTGTAATTTGTTCACTTTTGTTCAGTCTTTTAGGTGGCATATTATTCTGTGACCCTATTTGAGGTTTTCTTGGCAAGGATACTGGAGTGGTTTGCTATTTCATTCTCCAGTTCATTTTATCGATGAGGAAACTGAGACAGAGTAAAATGATTTGCGTAGGGTCACACAACTTAGTTAAGTGTCTGAGGATGAATTTGAAGTCAGGAAGATGAGTCTTTTTGATCCCTGACTTGGCACTCTATCCATTTTGCCACTTTGTTGCCCTCAATTTTACGTAGTTATTTGCATGTTATCTGCCACATTAAATTGTAAGCCTTTTTTTTCTAAAATATATATCTAAATTTTGATTATATTAAGTTAAAAAGTTTCTGTACAAACAAAACTAATGCAGACAAGATTAGAAGGGAAGCATCAAATTGGGAATTCATCTTTACATTTAAGGATTCTGATAAAGGTCTCATTTCTAAGATATATAGAGAATTGTCTCATATTTATAAGAATTCAAGCCATTCTCCAATTGATAAATGGTCAAAGGATATGAACAGACAATTTTCAGATGATGAAATTAAAACTATTTGTAGTCATATGAAAAGGTGCTCCAAATCACTATTGATCAGAGAAATGCAAATTAAGACAACTCTGAGGTACCACTACACACCTGTCAGATTGGCTAAAATGACAGGAAAAGATAAAGATGAATGTTGGAGGGGATGTGGGAAGACTGGGACACTGATGCATTGTTGGTGGAACTGTGAACAGATCCAACCATTCTGGAGAGCAATTTGGAGCTATGCTCAAAAAGTTATCAAATTGTGCATACCCTTTGACCCAGCAGTGTTTCTATTGGGCTTATATGCCAAAGAAATCATAAAAGAAGGAAAGGGCCCCACATGTGCAAGAATGTTTGTGGCAGCTCTTTTTGTAGTGGCTAGAAACTAGAAACTGAATGGATGCCCATCAATTGGAGAGTGGCTGAATAAATTATGGTATATGAATGTTATAGAATATTATTGTTCTGTGAGAAATGACCAGCAGGATGATTTTAGAGAGGCCTGGAGAGACCTGCATGAACTGATGCTGAGTGAAGTGAGCAGAACCAGGAGATCATTGTACACGGCAACAACAATACTATATGATGATCAATTCTGATAGATATGGCTCTCTTCAACAATAAAATGCTTCAAACCAGTTCCAACTGTTCAGTGAAGAAAGCCATATATACCCAGAGGGATATAAAATGTGGACCACAACATAATCATTTTCATGCTCTCTA
>JAJPUD010002205.1:67631-237875 GCA_023553655.1 Myrmecobius fasciatus | reverse complement strand
TCTTTCTTATAGATACGATTTTCCTTGCACAAAAATGATGTGTGGAAATTTGTATACATATATTTGACTTGTCACATGTTTTAACATAATTAACATGTAGTGGATATCCTGCCATCTGGGGGAGGGGTGGGGAGTAGGGGGGAAAAATTGTAACAGAAAGCTTTGTAAGGGTTAATGTTGAAGAATTACCCATACATATGTTTTGCAAATAAAAAGTAAAATTAAAAAAAACAAAAAACAAATATATATATACATATACATACATACATATATACATATATATATATATATTTCTCCTTTTACATGTGGAAGGAAAAAAGAGTGAGTTGTATAACTTCCCATGACCCCAAACTTCCTAGGAAGTCTGTTCAGCAGTTCAATAGAATGTCATATTCCTCAAGGACTGTGCCTAGAATGGTGCCTTAAACACAGTAGGTATTTATTAAATCTTTCTTAAATCAGATTGCCAAATTGGTCAGCCACTGGACTTTTTTTTTTTTCCATTATCCTCCTTTCCTTCACTTTCACACCTTCCTCTGATGAGTGTTAATAAACCCGTGAGAAAAATCACTTCTTATCTTCTGGGAGAGTCCAACCCTGGCACAGAATAGAAGCAAGCTCTCCTGTGCCAGACTCTCTTCCCTGGATCTTCATCTCTCCAACTAGAGCAATTCCAGCAAACTGTATTGCAACAGAGTGGCTGAACAATGAATGTACAAGTGGCCAGATCTGGGCTAGATCTGGAATTGGGTATGTTTCTTTCTGAAACTGTAGAACATATAAAAAGGAGCATCTCTACTCCCAAAAACCCTTCCTTACAGCAATGGCATAAATAAATACTATGTGCTCTTGAACAATATTTCACCAGCCTCATTTGGGAGAAGGGGTAGGTGGATGGGTAAAGCAAAATAAAAGGGACAAATGAGGAAAAGCCAGGTTCATCCACAGTCTATAGTGCCTTCCCCCTCTTCTCTTTCTAATCAAAGTTTGTCTATCTCTGGTGTCTTGCACATAGTTGGTACTCAATAAAAATTAATCATAATATTATGTACCCAGCATTGTGTTGAGCTCTGGGGATACAAAGTCAAAAGACAGGGAAAGAAAAAATAAACAACCATGCATAAATAAGCTACATTCAAGATAAAATGGAAATTATTAACAGAGGGAAGGCACTAGAATTAAGGAGGATCTGAAAGATGCTGTCAACTAAATTGATTTCCAGGTCAAGCTCAAGTCTTGCCCATTCTACCAACTTATATTTCTTATTTGTTTCTCCTATTCTAAACTGCACACTTTGGATCACAAAGTGATTTAGAGCTAGAAGGGATGTTGAAAAGTCATATAATATAACTCTCAAATTTTACCATAAAAATGTAAACTTTGTCCCCACCACAGAATGTAAATTCCTTGAGGGCAAGGAGTGTTTTGGTTTTTGTTTTAGTATCTCCAAAGTTTAAAAAAGTGCCAGGAACAAATAGGTATTCAATAAATGCCTGTTGAATGCTTAAATTACATGAATACAAAATGAGAATTTGAATCATGAAAGGCTTCATTGATTTCCCCAGTATCACACAGGGAATAATCATCCAGAGACCACATTTGAATCCAGGTCATCTGATTTCAGATTTAGCACTTTTCCTACAGCACAATCTGGGTCTTCTATGCCAGTACCCACAAGAGGAAGTAATTAAGGAGATTAAGTGATTTGCATATAGCAGGTTGTAAAAGAAAGGGACAAAATTACAACCAAGATCATCTAACTTAATTCTCTCTTTGCTTATACCATTCTTGTTCTTTGCTCAAATGTGAGTATTACATTTGAGAACAATACAAAGCAAGAATACTTTTGTATCAGTATATGCCAACTAAATTGGGAATTTTTTGAGAATATGAATCATGCTTCATACCTTTTTTTTGTATACCCCCCAGAGTTGAAGAGCAAAAGAAGAGACCTCCCCAATCAAGATTTGTTGAATTTATTTAAATGACCAGTGTTTAACTATTAGAGGGGCTAGCCTCAGAAAAAAAAAATTACTATAATTATGTTCTTGGCCCCAGTGGGCAAAACTAGAGAAATAATGGTGAAAATTACAAGGGGGAAAAATTTAAGTCTGAAGTCAGGAGAATCCTTCTAATAATAAGAGCTGTTTTAAAGTGGTGGATTTTCCTGTGCACACTATTTGATCCATTAGTGTCTCTATTGGGTCTGTATCCCAAAGAGATCATAAAAGAGGGGCAAAATGTTTGCCCTTTTGTAGTGGCAAGAAACTGGAAATTGAATGAATGCCCATCTGCTAGGGAATGGCTGAATAAGCTATGTATATGAAGGTAATGGAATATTATTGTTCTATAAGAAATAATGAGCAGGCTGATTTCAGAAAAGCCTGAACTTACAATGAACTGATGCTGAGTGAAGGGAGCAGAACCAAGAGAACATTATACACAGCAACAATAAGATTATGTGATGATTAACTGTGATGAAATTGGTTCTTCTTAACAATGCAATGATTCAAAGCAATTCCAATAGACTTGAGATGGAAAATGCAATCCATATCCAGAAAGAGAATTATGGAGACTGAATGTAAATAAAAGCATAGTATTTTCATCCTTTGTTTATTTGCTTTCTTTCTTTCTCATGTTTTTTTTTTTTTTTTTTCCCTTTTTGGTCTGATTTTTCTTGCACAACAAGACAAATTATGGAAATATGTTTAAAAGAACTGCACAGGATAACTATCCATTGCATTGGATAGCACTGGAGTCAGGAGGACCTTAGTTCAAAGAGCACAATTGTCTCAAAAAATTTGCACATATTTAACATATATCAGTTTATTTGCTTTCTTGGGGAGGGGGGAGGTAAGGGAGGGAGAAAAATTTGGAATACAAAGTCTTACAAAAATGAACATTGAAAACCATCTTTACATATATTTAGAAAAATAAAATACTATTGAAAATTTTTAAACATAATTTTAAAAAAATTTTAAATGTTGGGTTTTCCTTCATGTAGAGGTTGAATGACCATTCATCCTATGCATCATAATGGGGTTTCCTTTTAGGTATGGTTTAGACAAATTGGATATTGGTCCCTTCTCACTTTTCAATTCTGAGATTCTATGAATTACTTTCAAAAGTTTCCTTATGAATGAATTCAGAGTCCTAAAGGCAGAGGGTCTCAGAGGAGAAAGATGTTGATACTTTTTGATAGTTGAAAAGTAATTCATTTTAGTTCCAAAAGTGCTAAGCCTAAATTCATGAGACCTGGGCTCTAGATCCAGCTTTTCAGATTTACACTGTTGATACTAAACAATAAATAATATGAGAATAATAAACAATATTAGCAGCTAGCATTTTTAAAGTGCCTACTATATGCCAAACACTTTACAAATATCTCATTTTATCTTTACAATAACCTTGGGAGGAAGATGCTATTATTACTCTCATTTGATAGCTGAGGAAATTGAGGCAAACAAAGCTTAAGTGGCTTGACCAAGGTCTCAGAGTAAGTGGCTGAGGCTGGATTTGAACTCAAATCTTTCTCTCTCCAGGTTCAATGTTCTATGTACTTAAGCACTTAGCTGCTTGCTACTACTAAATAAGTGACTTCCCCTCTTTTGATTTGTTTCCTTATTTACAAATTGGGAAGGTTGGATTGGAAATTCTCTTACAATTCCTTGAAGTTCTAAAATTCTGTGATCTCATAACATCCACAGTTCCCCTCTCAATGAATTTCAAGGCTTTATGTGACAGCTATGGCAGGACCCACTTATAGCTTTCCCATAACCCTAGATAATTCTGGTATTTGGACATAAGAGTATGCTCTGGAGAGGGAGGAAGAAGATAATCCTGTCTTCCAGCTTAAGTATGTAATAAACCATGAGCACAATAGTCTCAGAATTATGTACAGCATACATTATTTACTGCATATTTACATAATGGATTACAAATGTGTGCAGATTCAGCTTGTAAAGTAGATTTTTCTTATGCTAATTTATTCACTGAATTCATAGGATTAGAAACAATGTATGAATTTGGATCTACACATGAAGTCAAATGAACACTTCATAAATGAACAAGTCAAAATGGATACCAATCAAGTTTTCCACTTAGAATATGGTCAGCAATTAAAAGTGTTTTCCTGGGTTTCCCCCTCCCCTTATTCTTTTGTCTACTTATCTCTCTCATCTTGATAATCTTGGGCACAGTGACCCCAGGTGGTGGGTACCCTGATGGTCATAACAACCATGACTTAACATGTACTATTCTCCTCATTTCTAGTTAACACCTAAAAGATTTCATCTCATACGAACTCTACAGACTGATGCCCTCACAGTAAATGAGACACCTCACCACTGCCAACAAACAAAACTCACTGTCCCCTACAAAGAAAGTGAAATTAGTATAGAATCCTTACTTCTGAAAATAAACTGTGGGGAATAAGTTGATATCTTCATAAGAAATTTACCCCAGCTGACAGAAAACCAATCATTGAACAAAGCATTTATTAAATGCCTACTCTTCACCAGGTACTGGGGTAGATGCTGGGTATACTAGGACAAAAATGAAAAAGTCCCTGCTCTCAAGGAGCCTGCATTCTAAAGAAAAGAAATATTAAGGTTGTTCAGAGATGATACGAGGAGAAAAATGTTTGAAGGAAACTTAAACATATAGTGGCTCCACATGAGAAATTAATCCATTTGAATGTGAAGAAATCATTTCCCATACAAAATTAGTTCTTGGAGATCATAGTCATTGAAATAGACCCCAATATTTTATTGTTTCTCTGCTTTTAATACACACAAAAGAAAAGAAATTCCATTAAATATTTCATTCTGATTAATTCTGTAATAATGTGTGTGTGTGTGTGTGTGTGTGTGTGTGTGTAGTATACATATATATATACACACATTCAAAAATAAATGAGGCAAAGGACTGTTTTTGGAATCAGAGCACCTTGGCTCAAAGCCAGACCTTTGTGACTTTAGGGAAATTAATTAAGTTCTTATCTACAAAATGAGGGATGAGGGAAATTTCACTGATAACCTCCAAGGATCATTCTGAGTCTAGAACAATAATCCTTTGATCACCCAAGGTCTTTTCTGGTGGGTTTAGCAATTAGAATTAGGTATGTCTTCTGGGCCTCAAGTAAAGTTTCTTCATTAATAAAAAAGAAAGGACTGGACTAAATGACTTATAAAATTCTTTCTAACTCTGTATCTGGGATCCTATGATTCTATGCATAGAAGAGCACCAACTATTTTGGACATATAAATAAAAGAAAGAAAATAATAATTGTCCCTGGCATAATCAATTAACAAATACTTATCAAATAATTAATTACTAGATGCCAGGGATTATGAGAAGAGAGTGTAGAGAGGGGGCTAAAAAGGCAAAAGTGAAACAATCTATACCAATAAGAAGACCATGTTTTAGTGGGAAAATTAAGTGTCTAAATAACTTAAATCTACACCTCATATACACAACATAAAAAGCAATCAGAGAGGAAGGTATCAACAGCAGGGAGGATTTAGGAAAGTTTTCATATAGGCAAGCATCTCAAACTGAATCCTAAAGAAAACTAGGACTTCCAACAGAGGGAGTCCACCAGAACTAGGATAAACAAACCCACTTACTTCTTTCCTTCAGACATCCAGAGTAGGAGAAATTAGCCTTCATATTCACTCATTCAACTCACCAATACAGTCATACTCTGGACCTCCTTATCACTCAGAAATACTTCATTGCCAATTTCCTATTCCTGCTCTCCAACCACAACTCACTGACCTATTAATAACCAATAATAAAAGTTAGAATTTGTATAGTATTTGAAAGTTGACAAAGCACTTTACATGTGTTATCTCTTTTGATCCTCACAGCAATTCTGCAAGGTAGGGAAACTGAGGCAGAATGAGATTAAGCAACTTGTCCACAGAAATAACTCTAGGTCAAGAGCTCCAATCACTGAAATACCTAGTAACTATATATGTCCATTCCTTCCCCTTCTCTCTCTCACCTCCCACTAAGCTTGTTCCCTGCCTTCACTGGGAATCCAGTCAATTCAATCCTTCTCTTTTGTTCATTTGCTCCCTCAGTCAATAAGCATTTTATTAAACTCTTTCCTTGTGCCAGACAACTGTGCTAAGAATTAGGAATATGAAGGGTAAAAGCAGTCCTAGTCCTCAAATTCTAATGGGAGAAAGAAATGTAAATAATTAAATACATAAATAGCATATACAGAGTAGATGGATGGCAATCTGAGATCAGAAAACATTAATAGCTGGGGATAAGAGGGAAAGGATTACTTCACAAAACAGAAACTGAGCCAAGCCTTGAAGACATCCAAGAAAACAATTTTCCTTCAATTCAACCACACATGATGAGTTGCAAAAATAATGTCCTTGCTATTAACCTAGTATCTAATTTTCTGATCTTCTGCCTTACCCTCTCTGATATTTTCTAACCCTAGGTCACCCCCATAATCTGCTATTTGTGTTTCTGTTGTCATAGCACTGTCAAATGAAAATGAACAACTTATACAACAGGGTACTACAGATTCATGTTATTTAACTTCACCTAGGTCCTCACTGTTGCTTAGCAACCCTTTCATTCATCTCTCACCCACTCTCCAGTACACCCTTCTTAATGACACTTTTACCCACTTGAATCCTAACAATACTCATCACCACCCACACCTCAAGGAAATGAACATAACTCCTTACTAAGACATTTTGAAGATCTATGATCATGTTACTATGAGTATTCTGTACTGATGCAAATCACACACACACACTTCTATTCCTTTTTAATCTTTTGGGCCTCTCGTTTTCTGCATAAATTCTCTATGGAACATTTGTTGGTACCTTTAATATGTCACAAGCTATCCATTCATTACCCCTCACTCACTATTATATGATTTACTGACCTTTCTTTTTTCAGACTAAAAACACTAAAGCAATCTGTAATAAGCCCTTCACCTATGCTCCTCATTTTAATGTATATGTATCATTCCACCTTTCTCTATAATCTCAGAGAAAAGGTGACTTTTCATAAATGTAACTCCACCACAATGGAATATATTTGCTTCTTTACCTCTCATTTTTCTTAACTCTCTACAATCTAACTTCCATCCTCATCATTCAACCAAAACTTCTTTCTACAAAATTGCCAATGATCTAAATGCCAAACTGGCCTTTTCCCAATCCTCATTTTCCTTGACCCCTCTGATGCTATTGGTCATTTGCTTCTCTTTGATACTCTCTTCTCTCTAGGTTTTTAGAATACTACTCTCTCTTGATTGTCCTACCTACCTGACAGCTCCTTCTCAGTGCCCTCCTATAGATCTTCATCCAGGTCATGCCCAATAATCATGGTTAACCCACAGGGTTCTGTCCCTGGACCTCTTCTCTTCACCCTCTTATTGTTTCACTTGGTAATCTCACCAGTTCCTATGGATTTAATTTTACCATCTGCTAATTATTCTCAAATCTACTTTATCAGTCTTAAACTCCCTGCTTGACCTCTAGTCCCGAATCTGACATTGCTATCATCCAAACAAGGGACTAGAACACTTCAGCTGAAATTTAAAGAAAAAGTCAAGGGTGGAAATTATGATCTCAGATAATGCAAAACCAAAAAATAGATCTAATTAAAGGAAGTAAACAGGGAAAGTACATTTTACTATACTAATAGAGAATGAATTTATATTAATACTGAACATATGTGCACCAAAAAGCACAGGAATTAAAAGAAAAAGTTACATGATTAACAGAAGGCAATAGTTATTAAAACTATACTAGTGGAAGACCTTCTTGGATCTAGATAAATTTAACCATAAACAAAAAAGTAGCTAAGGAGATGAACTGGATTTTAGAAAAGTTATATATGGATAGAACACTGAAGAATACTGAATAGGAATAGAAAAGTATACCTATTCTGAAATATCATGTCACCTTCATAAAAGTCAACCATGGATAGGACATAAAACCTCACAAATAAAGAAAAGCAGAAATATTAAATGCATTTTTTTCTGATCATAATTCAATAAAACTTTCATTCAATAAAGGTCTTTGAAGAATAAGTTAAAAATTAATTGGAAACTAAATAGCTTAATCCCAAAGAACATGTGAAATCCAAGAACAAAATCATACAACAAACAATAATTTCATTAAAGATGATAACAAGAAGACAACTTATCAACAGTAATAAATGGAGTTTTTCTTAAGATGGTAAGTCATATGTATTGCAAAACAAAACCAAGTATTATCTGTAATGGGGATAAGCTAAAAGTCTTTCTAATAAAATCGAATGTGAAGCAAAGAGATCCATTATTACCAATAATCAATATGCAGTAGAAATGCTAGCTATAGCAATAAAACAAGAAAAAAGATATTAAAAGGAATAAACAGACAATGAAGAAACAAAATTATGACTTTTGTAGACGGTTTAATGTTTTACTTAGAGAATCCTAGAGATTCAACTAAAAAACTATTTGAAACAATAAACTTCAACAAAGTTGCAGGACATAAAATAAACTCTTCCATATATTATCAACAAAACCCAGCAGGAAGATAAGGAGAGAAATGCCATTTAATATAACTATCAATAGCATAAAAAACTTGGGTGTCTATCTGCCAAAACACACACCAGAGCTATATAAATGCAATTACAAAATACTCCATACAAATAAAGACAAATCAAAGCAATTGGAGAAATTTTAAATGCTCATAGAGTAAATACAATAAAAAATGACTATACTACCTAAATCAGTTTACTTATTCAGTGATACAATAATGAAAGAATTACTTTATAGAGCTAGAAAAAATCATAATAAAATTCTTCTGTATCAATAAAAGGTCAAGAACATCTAGAGAATGGGGGAAAAATGGAAAGGAAGGGCAATTATATAACTATATAACAAAACTGTAAACATCAAAATAGTTTGATACTAGGTAAGAAATAAAAATATTGATCAGTGAACAGATTAGGTTTATAATGCAAATGATCACAGCAACCTAGTATTTGATAAACTCAAAGATCCTAGGTATTGGGGCAAGAAGAACTCATTATTTGACAAAAAATAAGAAACTAGAAAGTAGTCTGGCAGAAACTAGGCATACACTATTATCTTAGACTTCATATCAATATAGGCTCAAAAAAGAATACATCATTTACATATAAAGGGTGATGTCAGAAGCAAATTAATTGAGCATAGAAGTTATCTGTGGGATAAAAAGTTCAAACAAGAGATACAAAAGATTCATGAGAAGTAAAAAGTGGATAGTTTTAACAATACAAAGTTAAAAAGGTTTTACACAAACAAAACGAATGCAGCTAACATTAGAAAAAGAAGCAGGAAATTGGGGAGAAAAAAACCTTTGCATCAAGTTTCTCTGAAAAAAAATGGTATTCTGAAAATATAAAAAGAACCAAGTCAAATTTATAAGAATAAGAACCATTGTCCATTTTAATTGATAAATGATCAAAGAATATGAATGGTCAGTTTTCAAAGGAACCTGTCAATAGTCTTTAAAAATGTTTTGAATAACAAATAATTAGAAAAATTAAAAGAAGTCTGGGAGCCAGTTCATACCCATCAGATTGGCTAAGATGACCAAAAAGGGAAATTACATATTCTGGAGCCAATGCAAAAAAAAAAAAAAAAATACTGCCTTGATGCACTATTGGTAGAACTAATTCAACCAAAAAAATTCTAAATTGTACACTGTTAGCCAGTCATACCACTACTAGGTCTATATCCTAAAGAGATCACACAAAAAAAAAAATTATAGCAACTTCTTTCTGTGGTAAGAAAGAATTGGAAACTGAAGGGATGGCCATCAGCTGGGAGATAGTTGAAGTAGTATATAAATTTTATGGAACACTATTGTACTGTAAGAAATGATGATTAGGAGGTTTTAGGAAAAACTAGAAAGGATTTATATGAACTAATGCAAAATGAAGTGAGCAGAACCAGGAAAACAATTTATGTCATAACAGCAACATTGTAAAGATAACCAAGTCTGAAAGACTTAGTAACTCTAATCAATGCAAGGATCAACTGCAATTCAAAGGATTCATGATGAAACATGCTGATGGATTCAGAGTGAAAATCAAAGCACATTTTCTATTTCTTTCCTTTTCTTCTTTTTTTTTTCTTGGAACATGGATAATAAGGAAAATATTTTTTGCATGACTATGTTTGTAACTAGCTTTATATGTCTTGACTTCTCAAATGGGGGAGATAGGGAGAAAGAAGAGAATTTGGAACAGCAAATAAAATTGATTTTTTTCTTTCAAAAAGGACACCAACATCCTACCAATCCCCTAAATTCATAATCTAGGCATTAGCCTTGACTTCTTATTATCCCTCACCCTTTATATCCAATCTGTTGCCAAGACCTGTCAATATCACTTTTTCAACAGCTCTTAAAAATGTCTCCTTTTCTCTGATACTCCCTCCACTCAGGTACAGGTCCTTATCACCTCATACCTGGCCTACTGTAATAGTCTGGGGGTTGATCTTCCTGCCACAAGTCTCTCCCCACTCTGGTCCATCCTCCATTCAATCACTAAAGTGATTTTCCCAAAATGCAGGTCCAATCAAGTCACCATGAATACACATTTACATATTCGAAAAACTATAGTGTCCCCCTATCACCTCAAAATTGAATGCAAAATCCTCTGGTGTTCAAAGACCTTTATATCCTAGTCATTCCCCACAACTTTTCCAGTCGTTTTGTACTTTACAACCTCTGTGTACTCTTAGATCCAATGATGCTGGTCTCCTTGATACTACATTTCTTGGTTTGCATTTTCTTTGATTTTCCCCTATAACTAAAATCTTCTCTTTCATCATCTCCACCTTCCTGGCTTTCTTAAGGTTTCAGCTAAAATGTAATCTTTTATAGGAAACCTTTTTTAACCCTTCTTAATTGTTTATTTCTTTCTGGTGATTATTTCCTTTTTATCCTACAAATAACTTGTTATATATATTTATTTGCACATTATCTCTCCTATTAGATTCTAAGGCAGGAACTATCTTTTGCTTTTGTATCTCCAGCACTTAGCACAATGCTTGGCACATGTCCCTGTTGTTCAATCATTCCGTATTGTCTGATTACTTATGACCTCATGGGCCACAGCACACTATTGCTATCTCCAGCACATAGTAGGTGCTTAATAAATGCTTACTAATTCACTAACGGATATAACACTTATCCCTATCCTCTCCCATATCTTCAGTCTCTCCTTCTTCTTGAATATCTTCCCCTAAACTTTCAAATAAGTATGTCTCACTTATGTTGAAGAGAAAAAAATTCAACTTTGCACAGAGGGTGTAAAGTACAAAACGACTGGAAAAGTGGTGGTGTCTAGCTAGGTCATGAAGGTCTTTGAACACTAGAGGATTTTGCATTCAATCTTGAGGTGATAGGGAGCCACTGTAATTTTGTTTTGTTTTGAATATGTGTAATGGTAACACATGCTGACATGGTTGGACCTGCACTTTGGAAAAATTTCTTTAGTGATTGAATAAGGATGGACTGGAGTGAGGAGAGACTCGTGGTAGTTGGAACACTTATACATTGTTGGTGAAGTTGTGAACCAATTCAACCATTCTAGAGAGCTCAAAGAGCTATAAAACTATGCATACCCACTATTAGGTCTGTAACTTAAAGAGATCATAAATGGAAAAGGACCCACATGTACAAAAATGTTTATAACAATTCTCTGATACTGCCTCCACTCTGGTACAAGCTCTTATCACCTCACTCCTGGTATATTGTTATAATTTGATATTTATGGTGACAAAGAATTGGAAATTGAGGGGGTGCCCATCAATCGAGAAATGGTTGAACCTGTGATATACGAATGCAATGTAATACTATTGTTCTATAAGAAATGATGAGCAGGCAAAGACATCTATGAACTGATGCTGAGAGAAGTAAGAAGAACCAGGAAAACATACACATAACAGCAACACTGTATGATAATTTTAACAGACCTTGATCTTTTCAGCAAAAGAATGAACTAGGACAATTTCAAAAAATTCATGATGGAAAATGCTATTCATCTCCAGAGAAAGAATTATGGAGTCTAAATGCAAATCAAAGCATACCATTTTCACTTTTTGTGTTGTTTTTTGTTTTTTCATGGCTTTTCTTTTTGTTCTAATTCTTCTTTCAGAATGACTAAAGTGAAATATTTAATATGATTGCACATATATAAAACCTATACTAGATTGATTGCTGTCTTGGGGAGGAGGAAAGAAAGGAGGAAAATATGGGAATCAAAACCTTATAAAAGGAAGAATGTTGAAAATAAATAAATTTTTAAAAGTAAGAAAGTAGCTGTGTAATCCTGAGCAAGTCACTTAACCCCAATTGCCTCAGCAAAAAGCAAAAAAAAAAAAAGTAAGAAAGTAATTAGTGACTTTCTAATTATAAAATACAATGACTTTTTCCTTCATTCTTTCTTCCTTGACTTCAGTGCTCATTTGACACTGTCACATATTGTGTCACACATTCCTTCTTGATATTGGCCCCTCCTCTAGCTTCTATGACATGACACTTTCTTGGTTTTTATTATCTATCTGAAAAAAAATCTTTGTCTCTTTTTCTTACATTTTTTCCCTCCTTTCCACTTTCTAACAGTAACTTTTTCTCAGGATTCAGGCCTGTGTCTGTTCTGCTCTCTCTATACTTTTTTGTTTGGAAAAATAATCTTATTGTTTAAACCATTATCTCCATGTGGATGATTTATCACAAACCTCTTGTGGAGTTCCTGTTTCCTAAATCTAGATATCTATGAGATATTTTCACTTTAATTGTTCGCAATCCCTTCAAATTCATCATGTCCTAATAATTATATTCTTCATCCCTATCATCCTCTAATTGAGTCCACTCTTAACTTTCCCATTCTCATCAAGTGAGCTATCATTCTCTATGTCACTGACTCAAGACTTCAGAATCATCAATGACTCTTACATTTTCTTCAACTTTCTTATATCCAGTTACTAATTCAACCATTTTTTTCCTTTAACACGTCTTTGGCATCTTTTTTCCTTCTCATTCCAATTGTTACCATCTTAGTGCAGGTTGTCATTATTTCACAAGCTAGGTTACTCAACAGAATCCAGCCTATTTTTTGCTATTGTCTTTGGACTTTTATCTCTCCAATCTCTCCTATATAATTTTACCTATCTAAATATTAAAACTAGGCTTTGACAGGAGAGTCAGTCTCCTCTCCTCCCTGAGACCTTCCTTGACCACTCTATCTCCTACAGATCTCTCCCTTCTCTAAATTCTTATTGTATTAATTGTTGATATATTTATTTATTTATTATTAGTGTATTTGGCACTAGAGTACATAGTATTTCATTGTTTTACAAACATTCCTCTCATTTTTTGCAAATAAATAATAAAAAATTTAGGGAATTCTATATTCTACAGAATGCTTCTTTTGTATATCCAGTGCAGTACCTCCAAGCATTCAGTAGGTATTCAATAAATATGTTTAAAATCAATAACATGAATAAAGGAACATAATTTCCTCAGGATATTCCTACGAGTAGCCACTTCCTAGACTCAATATACTTTAATTTAAATTTCAACACAACAACCAAAAAAAAATAGAAAGACTTAATGCTCAGTAGTAAAAATATCTTTATCCCCTAAGCAGTCACAAAGGGACTTTTTTTTCCAGAAATAAGTTAACACATAGGTCTCACATAATTAGACATCTGAATCTATTTCCTCACTGAAGAAAATACAGCAAAATCATAAATTCCGTATGATCACTTGTATAGGTGGCTTCAGAAAACTTGAATAACAAGAAAAGTATTACTTGGGCAAGACTGAAAGTTTTTATCTATTTTATACTTAAGGATTAAAAATCTGCCCACCTTTGCAAACTTTTTACCAGTTTTCCATCACCAAGGAAGACAACATATTCAAACAACATAAATTATATGGTTGCACTCCTGGCAAATGGGTAAGTGATTATTTCCAAGCTGAAGCTATTAAACACCTCATCATTCAACATTAAGTGAGTTCTCACCACAATGGGCTAGATTCCATAGAAACAGCATAATCAAATCTACCAAAGATATAACTCTAGGCCTCATGGACCATACCCAACTGAAATCCAATCTATATTATAACTTATCATTTTCAAAAAACATTAATGATTCATTAAAAGAGAAATCCACCAACTTGGACATTAAAACTATATTAAGTGATTTTACAGCACAATAAATTCCTAATTATCTGGAATTAAACAGAGACCATAAATTGAGTGTATTTTTTAAGAGGGAGTTTGCATTTATTTAATTTATTTTAGGAAGCTGAAGCATGGTATTGAAATAATAATAACTCACATTTATATATCACTTTAAGATACCTGGTGTGAAGTATGCAGCACATGTTGTATGAGCCCCACTTTGAAAATAAGGAAACCAAGGTCTGGGTAAGTTAAGTGACTTCTGCATTTATTCAAGCAAACATTTATTAACCATTGAGTATGTGCTACATGATGGAAACACATTAAAACAAAATAGTCCCTATCCTCAAAGAACATTCTATGGGGAGAGGTAAATAACATGTATACAGAAAATATATTGTGCAAATTAGATGCTAGTAATAGCAGGGGCAAGGCACTAGCAATTCAATGGATCAGAAGAACTTTCCTATGGGAAATGACCCTTGAAATGATCTTTGAAGGGAAATGGGGGAAATATAAAGAGGAAGTCCATTCCAGGATTGTGGGCTGTCTATGAGAAGACAAAGAGTTGGGAAATATAATACTGTATCTGAGGTACAGCAAGAAGTTCAGTTTTACTGAAACAAATAATAGAAAAATGCACAAGAAGCTTGGAAAATGATATGTTAAAGATGGACTATGAAAGGCTTTAAAAGCCAGAGAGGGGAACTTGTATTTTATGATAAAAGTCAAGAGGAAGTTAGTGGGGCTTCATGAGTGGGAAAGTGTCACAGTCGGATTGGTGTTCTGGAAATAACAATTTGGCAGCTATGTGGAGAACAGATTTAAAGGAAACCAATTAGAAGACTTTTATTCTACCAATCTGAGTGAGGTGAGCCACAGAACAGTGGCTATGTGAATAGAGTGAAAGAAGATGTGAGAGATGCTATGGAGACAGAATCAACAAGACCTGGCAACAGATAGAAGTGGGAAGACAGAAAGGGACGAGTCAGGAAAGACTGAGGTTGTAAACCTGGCTGACTGGAAAGGATGGGATCTGAACTCATTTCCTGATTTCAAATTGAGTCTGTATATCTATGTCTATATACATATATGTATGTGTATATACAAACATACACATGTTTATGTGTATAATCCTGAAGAACATTGAAATGAGAGTTGAGAGACCAGGGTTCTTGTTTCAGACCTAATCATTAAAAAGTTTTTACTTTTATTGAACAAAAATCTGTTTTCCTCCAACCTCTGATCATTTATCCTAGTTCTATTCTCTGTGACTAAACAGAATAATTTTAATTCTTCTTTTATGTGAAACCCTTTACACACTTGCAGATTCCCTTTCCTCTCTAAGTCTTCCTTTCTCCAATTTAAATATTTCATGTCCCTTCAACCAATATTTAATTTCAAGGTTCATTACCAAATCAGGATGGATTTGAGAAATAAAAGAAATGAGGCAGCAGACTAACTCTATCTTTTTTCTATGTTTCTGGTAAATTTCCCTAAGTACATGTGGGTGGATTTTTGTGAGGAAGGCAGGAGAAGGGGCCATAGAGAACTATTATTGAAAGAGTATTCTTCATTTAGTCTAATAAAATGGGGAACAGGCATTTGCTTGGAGTGCTTTCCACCAATGAAAGCAGAGTCCTAAACCAAAAATAAATTTAAAAAGTGAAAAAAGGAATCATAAAACTAAGTGAACCCGTTTAGGCAATGTCAATTATAGGTATATATACAGATAGACATAGATAGATATAAAAGAAGGTCCATCTGGATACACTTTGGCCCAATGATATCACTACTAGTTCTAAGTCCCAAAAAGATGAAAGGAAGAGAAAAAGCTCTACATATACAAAAATATTTGTGGCAATTCTGTTAATGGTAGTAAAGAATTGAAAATGAAGGGGGTAATTATCAGTTGGGGAATGGATGGACAAATTATAGTATATAAAAATGATAGAATGCTATCATCCTGTAGGAAATGATGGGGACAATTTCAGAGGAAACTGAGGTGACTTATATGAACATATGTGAACATATATAATGCAGAATGAGGTGAGTAGAATATGAAAATAATTAATACGATAACAACAATATTGTAAAAAACAAACAATTCTGAAAAACTTGGGAGTCCTGACCATCAGAAAGACTAACCACAATCCCACAGAAGAGTAGATGAATAAAAAAATACAAATTGAGGAATTGAGGGAAGTTGGAGAGAGGACATGGATAATGCAAAAAATTGTTTTAATTGACTACACATGTTTTTAACATGTTTTATTTTTCTTGCTTTCTCAATAATTGGAGAGAACGGAGATAAAAAAGGAGCTAAAAGGGAGAGAATGATCTGAAAATGTCTGAAAATTTTTAAAAAATACTGAATTTTTAAAAAGATGACATATGGAGCTCCTTTCAAATCTGAAAAAAAAAGGAAAACCCACTGATATATTTATCAAAATGTTCCTCTAATTTCAGTTTCAATTAAAAAAGCCTCATTAATATCTGAAATAGTCTAATATGTGAGTTATATTAACCTCTTAATCCTCCAACCAAATGTAGTTTTATTACATTTATAGTAAGTAAAAGTAAAAACTTTATAGTAATTTATAGTAAGTAAAAGTAAAAACTAAGGAAGTATTACCCTTAGTAAAAGTTCTTAAGGGACTAACTTTAATAAATAAATAGACAAGAATGATTGACAATTAGGATAACAAATATTTATATGTTCATGTGTTTTCTGAAGTGCCTGAGGGTGCTTAAAAGCGTTTCTCTCAAGTAGTTTAAATATTCTCCCTGCAATATTGTTTACTTTACCCATTCTTTTCCATTCAGCAAGTCTTTTCCATTCAGATAGTCAAAGGCAAACTTCAGTCTGAGTTATCAAGCCGTGTCCAAGTTTCTCACAAATTCAAAACTGCTGAATTCTTAGTGAGTGAGGTTTGGTTATACCAGTAAACTAAGCATACTATCACTGCACCCTGCATGATGGCTTGGCATGATTACAATAAAACTTAGTTAACATTTCTTTTTTTCCCCACTTTCTTGAGTTCTGGATAACACCATCTATAAACTCCTGAGAGACAGAGAGACAGAGAGAAAGAGAGATGTACATAAAGAGATGAGAAAAAAAGAGGAACATAGAGACAAAGAGAGAAGAAAAAGAACTGAGAGAGAAAAGAGAAGGAAAGAGACAGATAAAAAGAAAAAGAGAGGGGGGTAATCTACTGCATATATTGACAAAATCATCATTATTTCCACACAATTAAACCTTGTTTCCCCTGAAATTATTATTTCAAAATTATTCAGTTCTTCTCAGTCTTCTGAATCCACAATGCCTAACATAAAACTGCTTTACTAGGATGCTATTTCAAGAGCTTAAGCTTCATAACATGTGGTGCCATTATGGCACAGGTAATTAAGAATAAGCCATGTTAAACAAACTAAATTAAAAATCAAGATTTAAATGCTTAAATTGGCCACCATCCCAAGCCATAACAGGAAGCAAGTTCCAAATCCAAGAAGTACATTAACGAAAATCTCCCAGGATAGTCATGGCCCAGGAGCATGAAAAGGACAGGAAGGTATGCTCTAGGCGGGGGATAGAATTAAATAACTTCAAATTTCAGGTGCTGTCATTGGCATGACTGAAAATGTTACCCTCAGCAAGGCAGGCCCTTTCTTCCTGGCAATTACAAGAAGTGGGTCAAAAAACTTTAGAGTTGGATGGGGCTTCCTCTCAAAATATCTAGTTCAAACTCTTCTTCTGGTTCAAATGAATATTTGAGGAAACTGGGACTCACAGAGAGAGAATAAAGGCAAACAGAGGTGAAGGACTAGCTTGAAGTTACACAGCTAGTAAATATCTGAGGACAAATTTGAATCCACATCTTCCTGACTCTATCCATGGAGTCACCTAGCAGGCTGCAGCCATGAAACATGTTGTTAGGATTACAAAGAAATTTTTGAAAATAACTGACAATTACAAAGTAATAACTAGAGCCATCTTAGAAAGCAAAAGATGGAAATGTTTATCCAAAATAATGAGATGTTTTACTAGAGAAATTCATAAATTTATATAAAGATGGCGATCTTTTCCCCATGACTGGAAATGAAAGACAGTAGACAAAGGATTATTTTTAATATTCAATACTTTTCCTGGATTGAAGTCAATCTTGTACTATCATGATGTATTGCATCAAAACATGATAAGATAAGTCATCATGTATTTCAATTTAAAATGTAAAATAATATTTAAATTTTATATGAAAGGATTTTTTAAATTTTATTAAAGCTTTTTATTTGCAAAACATATGTATGGGTAATTTTTCAACATTGACCCTTGCAAAGCTTTCTATTACAAATGTTCCCCCCTACTCCCCACCCCTCCCCTAGATGGCAGGAAGTCTACTATATGTTAATTATGTTAAAATACTTGACAAATCAAATATGTGTATACATATTTTTACAGTTATCTTGCTGTGCAAGAAAAATCAGATCCACAAGAAAAAATAAATCTGAGAAGGGAAACAATGCAAGCAAACATCAATAGAGAGCATAAAAATGTTATGTTGTGGTCCACATTCATATACCTCTCTCTAGGTGTATATGGCTTTCTTCATCACTGAATGATTGGAACTGGTTTGAAATATTTCATTGTTGAAGAGAGCCACATCCTTCAGAATTGATCATCATAGTCTTGTTGTTGCCATGTATAATAATCTCCTGGTTCTGCTCATTTCACTCAGCATATGAAAGGATTTTTAAAAACATCTATCATTAACATTTTTTAAGCTCCTACTATGTGCAAGGCCTGGAGTCAGGTAGACTCATCTTCCTGAGTTCAAATCCAGTCTCAAGACACTCACTAATTGTGTGATCCTAAGCAAGTTATTTGATACTGTTTGTCTCAGTTTTCTTATCTGTAAAATGTGCTGGAAAAGGAAAAGCACTGAGTATCTTTGCCAAGAAAACTACAAATGGGGTTACAAAGAGTGAGATACAACTGAATACCACCACTACTATCAAATCCCGGGCTCTTTAATCTCTATCAAGCTTTACAGTTTAATATGGGGGTAGCTAGATGGCACAGTGGATAGAGCACCAGTTTGACTTCAAACACTTAACACTTCCTAGCTGTGTGACCCTAAGCAAGTCACTTAACCCAAATTGCCTCAGCAAAAATAAATGAAATTTTAAAAAATACAGTTTAATATAGCAGCATCTAAAAGGGGGAAAGTCCTTCCTTGAACTTTTATTTCAGTTATTAAATCTCAGAGAAGATTACTTGTTCTGTGTTCCAATGTATAGTTGTATAACATTTACAAGCACTGTTGAATACAATGCTAAGTACATAATCCTTCTATTTGTTGAGCACCCAAGATATTACAAAGCTGTCTTTAAATTTACAGTCTAATAGGACAGTTATAATGCTTGCATATGCTCTATACATAAGAAGTTCATTGAAGAAAAAGAAAATAATTATAGCATACAATAAGTGCACAGGAAAAGAAGGCAAGAACAACTTTATCTGGGATATGATTAGAAGGCTTCACAGGAAGAGGCATTTCAGCTGGGTCCTGAAAAATGGGTAGCTTTCCAATGGACTAATATGAGTGAGAAGTATATTACAAGAATAGGGACTGGTATGAGCAAAAGCTCACAACAAAAGCAGAGATAGGAAAGTGTGAGTAGTTCAGTGTACTCCTTAGCCAGCTACTGGTAGAAATGAACTAAAAATGTCATCCAAAATGATGAGCTTAAATATTCAAAATTTCAAAGCATATGCAAGTGAGGGCAAATGAGAAATAGAATAAAAAGCATCCAGAAATACATTTTTTGTGCTTCCTACTACCTTTCATTAGAAAACCAATTAGCCATTTCTAGAAAAACTGGAAAAAAAAATCTGTTGAAAAGAGATAGTCAAAATTATCCAGTCTGATTATCTACTTTGATCATACTATCTAGATAAATGCTCACCTCTGCACTTAAATTTAATTACACAGTCATTATCAAAAGGTCCCAGGACCCTAACATACCAAGATATTTATTGTATCATTTTTAAAATGACAAATAGTTTGATAATCTACATTGATCATATTATCTAGATAAATGCTCATCTCTATATTTAACTTTAATTGTATAGAGTTTGTTATCAAACAGTCCTAGGATTTTAACATACTAAGATTATTGAAGTATCACTTTTCAAATGACAAAGAGTTTGACTGTTTACTTTGATTATATTATCTAGATAAATGCTCATCTCTACACTTAAATTGAATTACATGGAGTCATTATCTAAAAGTTCCAGGACCCTAATATATCAAGATATTTGTAGTTAATATCACTTTTTAAGTGACAAAGAGAAGCAAAATGGATTCCCAACAACTGGGTAATGGTTGAACAGACTGTGGTGTATGAATACAACAGAATACATACAAATATCAGTTCAGAAAAATCTAATACTTATATGAACTGATATTGAATGAAATAAGCAGACCTAGGAAAAAATATAAACAATGATTGTAATCATATAAATGAAAACAATGCTAAAGGAGGTCAAACGAATGACCAATTCTCACTCTAGAGAAGAAACCTACCTGCCTCCTCTACCAAAGAATGAGGGGAACTACAGGAGTACAATGTTCCATACATTGTTGAAGCAAACCCTTTGTTGTTTTCATTTAATCATTTTCCTATTTTTACAAGGGGGAGGAGTTTGATGAGGAAAAATGGGAAAATTAGGAATGACTTAGAAGCAAAAACCAAAAAACCAAAAGGCATTTTAAAAAGCATTTAAAGCCATTGGGCCAATAAAGAAATTAAAATGTAGGCAAGGGCTGTACAATAAATGCTTTTATATGTCGGATAAAGCATAGTACCCACAAATTATTTTGCTATTTAATGTGGTTTCTCTAGAATGAGGTGATCATTTTGCATACTATAATTTTTCCACATGAAAGAAAAGAGTATAGAGTTGGGAGTTGAGATTTAATTTCAGTCCCAGCTCTGACATTAAATAGCTGTGTGACTTTTAATCTCAGGCTTATTTGAGCCTCAGTTTCTCATATATAAAATGGGATAATAATACTTGTCCTGCCTATTTCACAGGATTATGATGCCAAAGAAATTTAAAGTGTTACTAAGCATTTAATTGCTACCCTCAGGCCCCATGGCCTTCACTCCATATAGACCAAAGGCTTTACTCCTCAATGGTGCCACTGGTTGTGCTTCGGGGTGTTTTTTTTTCCCCCATGTATTTATTTGATTTGCTAAAGGCAAACTAGATCTCAGTTTATGTTTACGATTTAAAGAACAAATAAAGAGAGCCCTGTGTCCATTATAAATATGTTTAAAAATGGCCTTGAGTTACTTGGAAAGAACTGATTTGTTAAGTTGTGTCCAACTTTGCAAACATAGTGGAATGGTTTATCATTTCTTTCTCCAGTGTGTCTTTATTTTATAGATGAGGAACCTAAGCAAATCAGGGTTAAGTGACTTGCTCAGGGTCTCACAGCTAATAAATGTTTGTTTTAATTCAGATTTGAACTCAGGTCTTCCTGATTTCAAGCTTAAGGCTCTATCTACTGTGCTACCTAGGTGCTCTGAGAAATGTCTAATAGTGATCAAGTCACTGGATCAATCAGCCTGATATTCTTCTTTCTATGAAAGAGATTATTAGCATTTCTTCTACTATTCCCCTTTTGAGATTTTTCTCACCAGGTGGCTATCAAGAAACCAAACAAAAGACAGTGGTGGATGGAAGGAAAAAGAAAAAGGAGTTATGTCCCCCCAATCTCAGTCAAAAGGCAATCAATGAATCCAAGACCTGTCCCTTTACCACACCTCTTTAAAGAAAACAGATGCTAAGGACCCTTCCTCACTCTTTCTGGGGAGTGAGGAGAGATTTTTTTTTCCTCCTCACTCTGAATCAAGGTGGAGAACTAATTCCAATGAAGATAAATCATTTTATGTAGGGGTCTGCAAGGGAATAGAGGAGACTCAGCAAATGCACCTATATATTCATGCTTATCTTAGACTTCACTTCTATTGAGAAAAAGTTAAAAAGGGAGCATTTCGCTCAAGTTAAAAAAAAAAAAAAAAAAAAAGGTGAGAAGAGGGAGAAAGTAACCCAGTGGCGCCAAAGGGTTAAAGTATTTTGTTTCAGGCAGTCTGAATATCTGAATTTAGCAGCTGACAGTACATGGTGTGTCAGTCTCTTACAGCTGTTCTAGTTGATTCAAAGACCATCTTTGTTTCTCCAGTTCTTAGCAACTGTTACTTTTTTTTTTGAAGGACAATGATAGACCAGCTGTTACCTCACAAGATGTAATGTAGTTCGGGTCAAAATCTTTAGTAACCAACTTGTAAAATAAGAAGGAAGTCATTGTTTGGGTTTAGGGAGAGTATTTTTCTTTCTCCAGTCTCTGCATCCTAACACTCCAATAAATTGCCTTTGCTAGTTCCCAGCAGTACCCTGAAATGACAGAAAGAGTCCATATGGACCTTAAAGCATATCTTTAGTTTATCAACGCCATCTACATGGGAGCAGATGTTAAACGATATTCAAAGCCATGTTTTAGAAACATTAAAAATATGGCATACATTTATGGACATGAATGAGACATAAAAGGAACTAGTATAACTTCCTCCCAGTGCTTAAATATCAAATGAATTAGTAAACCAAGCAGTTGGATTTGGAAGTTAATAAGTTATAGACATTTCAAACAAAAATAAATAAATAAATAAATCATTCAAGAGCTTTTAATAATGGCATGTGAATTAAACAGCCATCTCTGGCAGAGAAAAACAATAGCTACTTAGATCAGTCCCTTTTCTGAACTCCCAGAGCAATTTGTTCATGAATTTCTAATAGCCTTTAACCATTTTATAAGACAGCATGATAACATTTGTGCACATGTCTAATTTGCCCTTACTACAGTATAAATGCTTTTATATCTTGGACCCTGCCTTGTTCATTTTTTTAGTTTTCCCTAGCACCAATTAGATCTAGGTGCTTAGTAAATATTTCAGTCATTGAAATTACTTACTATATATTTTCTAATTGCTTATCTATATATTTATTGTAACCCTCCACACACTCCAAAATGAAAGCTCCTGGAATGTAGAGATAGGGCCCTGTATATGAAAAAGACTTACTTCATGTTTGTTGACTTGAATCATTCCTTCAACCAATAAATGCCAAACAGGCATTTAAAATAAGACAATTTTAATAACAATAATAATGGTGATAATAGCTGGCATTTACAAAGAATCTTAAAATTTACAAATATCTCTCTATATATATTCTTGCCTTAGTTTGGTTGTTTCAGACATATCCTACTCTTCATCTTTATGACTTCACTTGGGATTTTCCAGGCAAAGATACTGGAGTGGTTTGCCATTTCCTTCTCCAGGTCATTTTACAGATGAGAAATTTCTTTTAAAGTACAAGAGTCCTGTGAACAAATAACCTTTCCTAAAATAAGCTGTACTGCACTGCACTGCACTGCAATGTATGCTATGACTGGAAAGGATAAGTGCACTTCCATAGTGAAGCAATAAATTCTTTTTTAAGTAATGAATCAATCTGTGTTCAATCTGGGACTTTTCCCCAAGATTCCTATTGCCAGCTAATGATCTGAAATCTCCCAAGGAGTTTCCTGATGTCTTAATAATTCCACCCTCCCCATTGCAAAAGATTACCTCTTCCTCAAGAATGTTTAAAAAGTGAGTTGTCAAAGATTATTTAAGCAGGCTGATAAAACAGATTCCATATAACAGAATGTAGTCCTCTCTTTTTTTTCTTTTTGGTCTGGATCTATAATTTTACCAATGTAAAAAATTCTCAGCATAGAAATAGAAACAGTATCTACCAATAAAGACAAACAACTCATCTGTAATTTATTTTCTTAGAGAGTTGTCTACAGTATCTAGAGATTTAATTGTTTGCCTCTTGTCTAAGAGCTGGTATGTTTCATAGGATAGACTTGAACTGGTCTTTCCTGTCTCCACAACTAGTTATGCCTGTCTGCTATCATGATAATGTTTTCTTGATCTGCCAGAACTAGGGTCTTTAAACTCAGAAGACTGTGTTCTTTTATCTTCAATATGCCATCACAACAGAAGCAGCTGTGGCAAAGTGAATAGAGAATTGAGGTGGTTTGGGAGTTTGTAGGTTCAAGCTCATATTCTGGGATCCTGGGCAATCACTTCAATATTCTAAGAAGGTAAATTGTAGAATTAGTGACAGTCAACAATGTTAAAGGGAGTTTTCTCACTGGGATTCCCTGTATCCCTCAAACTGCACTTCTGATTTAAAATATATATATATATATATATATATATTTCAAATCTGAGTTAATTGTATTTACCCAATATTAATGGTGGTAGAAATTCTTTATGCATATATTAATTGATCTCTGGAGAGGGATTGTAGAGTATTTCTGGTTCACAGGGATATAGGAATGCAACATGAGCTTGGATCCATGGCTCATCCAGTACAGGGTCCTGTTAACCACAAGTACTATAGTTTCTAACTAGTGCAGTGAACCTAGAGTTACAAAGCTTATGTCTTATTAATAATACGTTAGAGCCTGTTAACACTCACCATAGAGATTTCCATTACCCTCTGGGTTATTTTAAAATTTAATTCTTCTTTGTTATAGTGTTTTGCAATTCACAATCACATAAGCATCACTAGAAGAAGGCTGAGTGAGTGTTAAAGAGAAAGACTTTCACGGCAACTAGCAATTTAGAAACAATATGCTGCAGTTTCCCAAATGTAAATCCAGTCCAAGGTCCTCCTTTTCTACTCAATACTGGATACTGCTCTATCTGCTGTATGTATTCACAATATACATTCTGAGGGACAAATTCAAAGAAGTCACTAACTACAGGAATAAAATAAACTCTTTTGCTTCTGATTTAAATTCTTCACAACCCACCTTTGTAGATTTAATTTGCATTACTCCGCTAGATAACCTCTAAGGTTTCTTCAAGCTCTAACACTAGCTTTTATGATCCTTCACTCAGCCAGAGTGGAATTCATGCTGTTCCTCACATCCATAGAATTCTATCTCCCATTTCCATGTTTTTGTTCAGCTTATCCAGGGAATACAGTCTTTTCTCACCTCCACCTCCTAAAATTATTAGTTTCTTCCAAATCTCTGTTCAATCATCTTATCCTTCATGTCCCCTTTCCTTATCAGACCAAATGCTAGGGCTTCTCTTCCCCTTGCCTTGTATTTATTTTGCATCTAGCATGCATATAGCTAGGTGTATACATAGTATCTCCTCCAATAGACTACAAAGTTATTTGAGGGCAGGGGTTGTTTCAATTTTATCTTTATATCCTCAGCATGTTACAAAATGCAAACACTTGTTTGCTTGCATGAATGAATAAATAAATGACATTTGACAGGGACAAGATGGAACTGTGATTTTAAAAACTTCCTTCTGGGGCAGCTAGGGGGAGAAATGGACAGAAAACTAAGACTGGTCAAAAAGTTTCAATTGAGTTATTCTTCAGGTTATGTCTGGTTTTGTGACCTTTATGGGGTTTCCAAGACAAAGGCACTGGAGTGGTTTGCCATTTCCTTCTCCAACTCAAACAGATAAGGAAACTGAGGAAAGCAGATTTAAATGGACCCACCTAGGGTCACAAAACTATAAAGTATCTGAGGCCAGATTTTATATGTATGTATATAAAATATGTATTACATACTTAATTACTACTGTTATCAGTCAGTAGTTGATATCTTCTGAAATACCTTCTTTCAGTAAAAATACTATTCATCACAATAAAAATTCCTATTCATGACCTCTTTCTTTCTTTGAAATCATCTTCCCATTGAGATTTTTTTTTTTTTGCTGAGGCAATTGGGGTTAAGTGACTTGCCCAGGGTCACACAGCTGTTACGTGTCTGAGACCAGATTTGAACTCAGGGACTCCTGACTTCAGGGCTGGCGCTCTATCCACTGTGCCACCTAGCTGCCCCTCCATTGAGATATTTTGAGTTTGAATTCCTGAATGCCTTTGAAACTGTCATATACAGTACAAATTTCTCTAGTAGGTACTTTGTCAAATCCAGTTGTTCTTGATTTGATTTCCTAAATGTCATTACAGTTTATTTCCACAACAATATATCTAATGCTTAAATGAAAGCGCATAAATATGGACATTATATTATTATTGTTGATGATAATAAATTATCAAGTACATGCTAACAGATATGTTCTATTTCACATCTGGTTTTTTGATTTGTTTTTTGTTTGCTTTTTGCTTTTTTGTACTCCCTTGAGTAATTTGAGAAGCTAGGTTCAGTGAATAGAGAGCACTAGGCACAAAGTCAGGAAGATCTGCATTCACATATAACCTCAGATACTTACTAGCTATGTGGTGCTGGATAAATCATTTAACCATCTGCCTAGTTTCCTTATCTATGAAATAAGTTAGAGAAGGAAATGGCAAACCACTCTAGCACCTTCATCTAGAAAACCGCAAATGAATTCATGAAGAGTTGGATATGACAGAAAAGTGAATAAACAATCAACAACCTATTAAGTTACTTGGCTTGGCTGAAATTGATATCAAATTCTCTTCAGGTAGTCTTATGTTGTTTTGTAAGACAATCCTGATATAGAATGTTTTGTGAATAAGTTTGTACCCTGCATTGATTTCATCCTGTAGTGACCATGTCCCTGTGTTTATTGGTTGAGGAAATTCTTAGGCTTCTCATTCTGGAGATGATTTTGCATATATTAAACTTCCTTAAAAGATGATGACAATCAAGTCCAGCTAATCTTTACCTTTTTTTTTTTTTTTTACGTTTTTCACTATTTAGAAACCACATTTAAAGATACTGAGATGCAGCTGATATGATTGCAAAATAGCATCTTCTCATCTTTAACCTTTCTTCTAAATTGGTGACAGGTATAACAGTTTCTTTAGGATTAGTTGTCTATGAAATGGGAGCATAGTGCATCTGTTAAATGTCTGTTGGGATATAGATGATGACAAAAAATAAAAAGGAAATGCTGGAGCTTGAGATGGGGGGGATCACATTAAGACACTATTAGGGGAGCTATGAGTTGATTATGGCCTTCTGAAAAATAATTTGGAACTATGCCCCTAAATTATGGAACTTTTTACACCTTTTGACCCTATTATATTACTACTAGATTTAAGCCACAAAAAAATCAAAGAAAAAAAATATATATAAACAAAAGCATTTAAGCTCTTTTTATAGTGGCAAAGAACAGGGAACTAAGGGGGTAACCATCAACTGGGGATTGGCTGGACAAATTATGATAAAAAGAATTTATTTGCAATAGTATTGTGTTGTAAGAAATAGCAAAAGGAACAATTTTAGAGAAACCTGAGAAGATTGTATGAATTAATGCAGAGTGAAAAGAGCCAAATTAGAATGAAAATTTAAACAATATCAATAACATAAAAATACTGAAAGATATAATTTGAAAGATATGAAAACTCTTATCAATGCAATAATCAACCATAATTCTAGAAGACCAACAGTAAAGAATTTTACCCACCATTTAACACAGAAGTGACAGACTAAAAATACATAATAAAACATAGTTTTGGACAGGACTGATATGGGATTTTTTTTTACATATATATATATATTTGTTAGTTTTGTAAATTTTCCCCCCATTGGTTGGGTGATGTAGGAATGAAAGCAAATAAATATATTTTCTTTTAAGTGAAAGAAAATTAAATATGCAGTCTATGGAATTTTTATAATGTTCAAAGCTCCTCAATGTGCAAGGTTTTAAGACTTTTCTTGAAAGAGGCAAAGGCTCACTCTTCAATAGATAAGTGGTAAAGGGATATGAACAGACAATTTTCAGATGATGAAATTAAAACCATCTCTAGTCATATGAAAAGTTGCTCCAAATCACTATTGATCAGAGAAATGCAAATTAAGACAACTCTGAGGTACCACTACACACCTGTCAGATTGGCTAAAATGACAGGAAAAGATAACGATGAATGTTGGAGGGGATGTGGGAAAACTGGGACACTAATACATTGTTGGTGGAACTGTGAACGGATCCAACCATTCTGGAGAGCAATTTGGAGCTATGCTCAAAAAGTTGTCAAACTGTGCATACCCTTTGACCCAGCAGTGTTCCTACTGGGCCTATATCCCAAAGAGATCTTAGAGGAGGGAAAGGGACCCACCTGTGCAAGAATGTTTGTGGCAGCCCTTTTTGTAGTGGCTAGAAACTGGAAACTGAAGGGATGCCCATCAATTGGAGAGTGGCTGAATAAATTATGGTATATGAATGTTATGGAATATTATTGCTCTGTAAGAAACGACCAGCAGGACGATTTCAGAGAGGCCTGGAGGGACTTGCATGAACTGATGCTGAGTGAAATGAGCAGAACCAGGAGATCATCATACACAGCAACAACAGTGTCACATGATGATCAATTCTGATGGACATGGCTCTTTGCAACAAAGAATTGTCTCAAACCAGTTCCAATTGTTCACTGAAGAAAACCATATACACCCAGAGAGAGGGAAATGGGGAATGGACCACAACGTAACATTTTCATGATCTCTATTGACATTTGCTTGCATTGTGTTGCCTTTCTCTGATTCTTTTTTTTTTCTTGTAGATAGGATTTTTCTTGCATAACTTCTCAAGCATTTCAACATTATTAACATGTAGTGGACTTCCTGCCATCTAGGGGAGGGGAGGGGACTGGGGGTAAAATTTGTAATGGAAAGCTTTGTAAAGATCAATGTTGGGGAACTACCCATACATATGTTATACAAATAAAAAGCTTTAATAAAAAAAAAAAAGAAAGAAAGAAAGAGGCAAAGGCTCTAAGGTCCAAAAGCTTTATGGCTATTTGTTTTCTTCACTGCCTGATCCCAAATGATATTTTCTTTAATTCATTCATTTATTAAATAGTGATCACTCATATATAATATAAAAAGTCTTTGCCCTCAAGGAGCTTAACTTCTAGGACAATTCTCCAACACAGTTCTCATTTATTTACTTTTCTGAAGAGAATCTGCAAGTTATTCTTCCATTTTTTTGCAACATTTTAAAATTTTTTTCTGGTTTCATTTACAATTGGATTGTTAATACTGATATAATTCAGTTCCTACAACAGTGTGTTGACTCATTAATTATTAGACAAAGACCACCCAGAAAAAATATTAGCATTAAATTAATATTAGTAGATGGTCTTAGGAATATTTGATCCTGCCCTTTTCTACCAAATTACCTTCATCACTTCAGAAGAAGGGGCCACTTCTGAAGTCAAGAGGTCATTTTGTGTTGGGTTTTTTTGGCCATTTTTATTATGGCTAGAAAAAATTCATCATCTAGTGACCAAATTTATAGAATATACCTTATTCATTCATCATAAAACAGTTTGTTTTGATAACTAAAGGATCTGAGATCACAGAGAAGGTAGTCTTTTTCATTTTTAAAAATGTAAAATATCCATACCTAAGAAATACCTTCTTAGGCCAGTTTAATATTATATTTACCCCTACTACCAATTAGTCCTTTGTCTGATGGCCTAATAGATAACAGGCTTCCCCATACAGAACCAAAAGTAGGAAACATAACTGAAATTCTGGCTCATGATTTGATAAAATGACAATTTACCTAGCTTGGTTTGTGATGGTCAGTGTATCTTGCCTAAACTATATCTTTGACATATTCAAAAATCACATCAATTGACATGGCTCTCTTCAACAAAGAAATGTTTCAAACCACTTCCAATTGTTCATTGAAGAAAGCCATATACACCCAGAGAGAGGGATGTGAAATGTGGACCACAACATAACATTTTCATGTTCTCAATTGATGTTTGCTTGCATTGTGTTTCCTTTAACTGACTTTTCTTTCTTGTAGAAATTTTTCTTGCACAATAATGATAAGTGTGGAAATATGTATACATATATTCGATTTGTCAAGTATTTTAACATAATTAACATGTAGTGAATATCCTGCCATCTAGGGAAGGAATGTGGAGTAGGGAGGAAAAATTTGTAACAGAAAGCTTTGTAAGGGTTAATGTTGAAGAATTACCTATACATATGTTTGGCAAATAAAAAAAAATCACAACAATTAATCAATCAAGCATTTATTATGCTTGATTTAATAAGCACCTACTATGTAAGTACCAGGCACTATGCTAAGTGCTAAAGATAAAACAAAAAAAGCAAAACAATTTCTATCACCAAAGAACTTACATTCTAAGAGGGGACACAATATGTACTTATACCAAATAAATACAGGGTTGTTGTTGTTGTTTGTCCTAACTTGGCCTTAATTAATAATTGGGTATTGCCTCAGTCAAACTGAAATACATCAAAAACCTTAACTTAAAAATGTCACTGCAACCAGAGCCTTCTCCAGTCATGCTAATCTGTATCTTTTCACTGGATCCAGATGGCTCTGGAGGAGAGAGGCTGGTAACTTTGCCCAGCCCTCTCTTACTTGTCCAACTCACTTGCATACCATGGCATCACCTCCCTGATATAATGCTCTTCTTCCAGAATAAAAGACAAACAACAACTTCTATGACTAGACCTACCTTACTGGGGAACCCAACTATACCGGTTCAATTGGGCAACATAGATCTTCTTTCCTTCTCTCCTCCTTCCCTTCCTCCCTTCCTTTCATCCTATATTTCTTTCCACATAAGATATACCCTCATCTGCAGGTACTCTGCCCAAAGAAATATAATTATTCTTTTTTTTAATCACTGAAACCTTCCAAGATAATTTTGAGGTTTATCTGCTAGATTTTTCTTATACACCATGCTTTAAAACCAAATCACTCTGGCTCTCATTGACTGGCAAACAGTGGGTCCCAGGTCAAGCCCCAATTAGTCATTGTTTGGGCTCAGATTGACTTAAAATGAATGTAAATAGCAATTGTTTCTGCTTTGGCCAGAAACCTAGAAGGCCTTCTTCTCCCAGATTGGAACTGGGTAAGAGAGGGGAAGCAGTCCTCATGTAGGAAATGGTGTTTGAGATGAGCTTTGAAGGAAACCAGGAATCCAAAAAAGAGAAGAGGAAACATAATCCAGGCATGGGGAATGGAAGATGAAATACTGCATGTAAGGAATAGTAAAAAGACTAGACTGGCTGAATTGAAGAGTGAATAAAGGTAAATCATGTGTAATAGGCCTGAGGGTGGATTTGGAGCCAAGATATAGAGAGTTTAAAATGTCAAACTGAAGAGTGTGCATCCCCCCATGCTGGTTTTAAGAATAGGAAAAGCCTTTGATACTTCCCTGTGAAACTTCCTCCAATTAGTCTTTCCCTGCAATACTTACTTTTATTTGCCTGTATCTCCCTCCTTATTTTCCATTCTTTTGCTAAACTTTTCACTAACAACTATCCCTTTTGTCTTGTTTCTGTCCCCGAAATGTCAACCATAACTCCAGACCATACCACCACTTTGCCTCCTCTTCATCAAGGGCATGCTAACCAGGAAAATATTCATATTCACCAGCTGAAAAACAGCTGGGCTATTTTAGTGACACTGAGTTTGTCAACAGGACAGCCAGGGTTGGAGAAAGTAGAGTAGGTCTGAAACTGATGTTTACCTCTGATTCCCCCCAAAGTTCATTGGAGGAAGGATGTAATGTATCATATTCCACCAGGGGGCAGCATGGAGTGAGCTTCCTTGTAGGAACTGGGTTTGCTGTTTTTGGGGAAGTAACTCAAATAGTATGTCAGTGGAAAGGATGCTTGATTTAAAATCAACTGAAACTTAAGTTTGACTCCTACCTTATTTTTTCTTCCTCTTCTCTACTCTTGTCTAGATTATTTCATCAGCCTTCTAATTGGTCTCCCTATCTCAAATCTCTGCCCATTCCAGTTTACCTTATGTTCTACTATCAAAATAATCTTTCTTTAGCATAGATCTGACCAATGTGACTCTCCTCTTCAATCAATTTTAGTAGCCACTTACTGTCTCTAGGACAAAATCTTAACATTGTTTAACTTTTGTATTCCTACAAAACCTGAACACATCCGATCTTTCCAGCCTTAATGCACATTTTGCCCATTTCCACTTTCTGTGACTCTGTCAAACTTGCCTTCTATCTCCAGCCCCTCTCTCCATGACTTGGCACTGGTTGTTCCACATGCCTAGGATGCATTTTCTCCTCACCTTCACTTCACTGAATCACTTCTCTTTTTTAAGGTAAAGCTCAGACATTACCTGCTAGATGAAACTTTCTCTGATCTTCCCAACTGCTAGTATTTCCTTCTCAAATGATTTCCTGTTTAATTATTCCATATTTATTTGTATTTATTCACCAAATATTTATTATACACATGTGTTTTCTCCTCCCCTTTCATGAGAATATAAACTCCTTTTGGTTTATATTAGTTTACTTGCTGTCTAGGGGAAGGAAGGGAGAAAAATTTGGAACAAAGTTTTGCAAGGGTAAATGTTGAAAACTAACTTTATATATATATATATATATATATACACACACACACATATATATGTATATATATATAATAAAAAGCTATTTTTTAAAATAAGGATTATTTTATTCTTTGTATTTGTATCAACCGTGTCTAGTGTTATAGGTATTTAATAAAAACTTTTGATTCACTGATTGGTTAATCTCTAACAATGCCTAAAGATCACAGGTAAATCACTTCACCTGAAAAAGCCTCAATTTCATCATTTGTAAAATGGGTATAAAAATAATAACTATAGTATCTATTGGGATATTGTCATGAATGAAAAAGTTGAGGCACTTTAAAGCTTTATACAGACATCAACTATTATTATTACTTGAGCAATCTAGGCTTCCGTCCCCCCAAAACAAAAAATAATAAATAGCAGCTAGCTATCAATGGATAGAGAGCTGAACTTGGAGTCAGAAAAACCAAGAATCAAATCTTACTTCAGTAAGTTACAGCTGTGTGTGACCCAAGCAAGTCACTTAACCTGTCTCAGCTTCCCTCATTAGTAAAACAGGAATAATGCTGAAATGTAAGGATAAAATTGTATTGATATAGATACATAATGTATGTGTGTGAAGTATTTTGCAATCCTTAAAGTGCTATATAAATACTAGCTAGCAACAGTAGCAATATACATCTTCCTCATAAGAATATTACAAGCATTCAGGTAATAGATATGCAAGTATATTGAATAAAAATTATTACAGAAATAACACCATGTTGTAGTTATATAGTTCTTTGATTTTCTGTATGGAATCCTTTAGTAATGAAACAAAGTAAAATGTTCTGGGGTTGTTCAAATTTCTATTTATTCATTAAATAAATTAAGTGATTATTATATGGAATGAACTGTGCTAGGCACTAAAGACAAGTAACTGCCATCTAGATTGCAAATTATAATCCTAATTCTAAAATTATTTTAGAATTTTAAATCTAGAAAAATGCTTGAATAGATGCATATGAAGACTAATTTTTCCTCTTTAAAAATAGGTTTTCATTCTTCCCAGAGCATTGACATATTACAGAAACTTCAAAATTCATTGAAATATTTATTGTTTATTTCAGAAAGAACTAAACAGAAAAGACACAGTGTGGTTCAGTGCAGTCAGAGGACCTGGTTTATATCATGGCTTTGACACTAAGTATATAATGTTAGACAATTCATTTAATCTCTCTGAGCCTTAGTTTCTTCATTTGTAAAATAAGGGGTTAAACCAGATTGCATCTAAGGTACTAATAGTTCTAACCCTATGAACCTATAAAAGTTAGACATTAAAAAGGTGACTAAGCATATCATCTTCTATGAACAGTTGTGCAAAATCTGATTTCAAACAGGCAAAGAAGTTGATTCTCAAGGCAGGTAAGTTCCAGAACAATTATTTTTTACAAAATGGGAAATATACTTCATTACTGGCCTATCAAAGTACAAAAGGAAAGCAAATCTTAGAACAGTTATGAACCAAGAGCAACATAAGTAAAGCCAAAAGGAGAATCAGGACTCTAAAATTTACATCCCTCTTGGACTGTATTTTGAATTCAGCAGCTGCAATGTGTTTTTTCAATCACCTGAGAATATGGGCCAACTCCTGGAAAAACAAGACTATAAAGATAGAGGGGTGAGAGGAAGAGAAGAGACACAGATAACAAAAGACAGCTGTAGAAGACCAGACTTTTGCCTCTTTCAGAACCAAAATCTTCTCTGTTTTAATTAGCATTGCAGATATGTGACTATATCTGCAGAGAGAAAATTTGCCTAAAAATGCCTGGGACAAAATGTTTTTCTGCTTATCATGTTCATTAATAAAATCCCAGATGAAGGACCACAAGGAATATTTGCTTCCGTATATAAACATATGCATATGGTTGAATCTTAATTATCCAATCTTTCAAGTTTCCCAAAGATCATAAGAAAATGCTCGCATGTCCCCAGACAGACGTGCTTGGTATTACTAGCATCTCCTTACCACTATCTGGGGAATAAAGCAGCCGTCACTCAAATACAAATAGTATATTTGTCTTTCTTGGGACTGAGCTCATCATAAATCAGCAGAATCTCAGCCATTTTGCCACAATCTCTAGGGCACAAAGCAGGGACCATTTTCAAAAACCATTCCAAGCATACGATTCTATCTCTAAATTTCACTACCTAATTTAAGTAGCTGGATGTCAATGTCAACGGACAAACAAAATTTAATTTCTTCCCCTCCCCTAGATTTTGTTTCACAGAATTCAAGAGGTGACATGTTACAATGTATTCTGAATATGAGAGTCCATGAACTCTCATAATGGTCCACACAACATAAGGTTTAGGAGATCATAGATGAGGTGGGAAAATTGGGGGGGGGAGACCTTGGATGAACAAAAATCAATTACCTTTTTATTTTTACTAACCTGTCATTGAAATTTAGTATTTCCTTCAATTATGAAGATAGTCAACAAACAACATTCAGAGATGACAGGTTTCACAGACTATCAAATGAATTCATTATATATTAAAAAGCTTAAGAATCCCTTATATAGTAATATCAATATTGGATCAGGACAAGAGACCTGGGTGCTAATTACAGTTTCATCTACAATGAACTATGTAAATCACTCTCTTCACTTGCCATCCAAGTCTTTATTTCCTTATTTAGAAAATGAATTTATCAAATTACCTAAATCCTTATGGTCCTTCCAGCTTTATGAGCCTGCTCTCAAAAATTATTTTTGCATAAAATAACTAGCCCAATTCAATAAAGAGTAGCAGGAAGGAAACTGCAGAAATTATTTATTCTACTTTAAAGAGCAAGAGTATTTCATAAATATCTGTTCCTGAGCAACAGGACCATTAGGATGGCAAGGCTGAGTCTTCTAATAAAGGACTATTTATAGAGATGCATTAGCACTTTGGGTTGCTTTTTGAGCCTTATCTGTATCCATTTTTAAAAGGTGCCAACTGAAGAATGCCATTGTGACACCCAGGCACTGCCCAGAACATTCAACACAGTGTCACAAGTACAAACTACAATGATGCCAACATTTGTTGAGTTGAATTGAATCTCTTGTACACATAAAAAAGTCTCCATCAAAAACACCCAAGAAATATAGTCCTTGAGCCCATTCTTACACAATTATATTCTCTGTCTCTTTTTCATATCCACACAAAAACAAACCACGGCTATCTTCTTTTAGTTTCCTAAGATCACAAGGAAATTCACAAACTCATAGAATTTTAAATTTAGAAGGGATCCTTACTGTCCATCTAGTCTGCCCTGTACCCAAAAGGAAATTTTCACTCTGACACACTGAACAAACTTTCTCTTGAAATTTCCAATAAGGCAGTTAGATGGTGCAGTGGATTGAGTACCAGACACAGAGTCAGTTCAAACCTGATCTCTAATACTAGCTGTGTGACATCAGTCACAACTTCTGTTTGCCTCAGTTTCCTCAACTATAAAATGGGAATCAAAACAAAACACCTTGCAGGATGGTTGTGAGAATTAAGTCAGAAAATATTTATAAAACTCTTAGCATAGTGCCTAGCACATAGTAGATACTATTAAAATGCTTGTTTTCTTAGCCCCTTTCCAATGAGAGGCATCTCACTCCACTTTTGTACCACTTTAATTGTTTGGAATTCTCGAGTCACCTCATTATTAAATCTGACAAAGTTATCAAGGGTCATCAGATCTAGAATTAGAAAGAAACTTTTAGAGATCATTTAGTCCAATTTGCTTAACACACATGTGAAGAAACTTAAGCCTAGACAAGTGAGGTATTTTGCCCAAAGTCCCACAGATAATTAATTAGTAGGGCTAATATTTGGTCCTCTGGCCTTAAATCAAATATTCACTTCTCTCTGCCATGCTCATAATCTCCTTAATCCAGAAAGAAAAAAAAATTGTAGGTTTGTTCCAGGTTTACTCAGGTGTCATTTGTTTTACACACAAAGAACATATTGTTAGAATGTAGAAGAGTGCAAACTGGTACAGTGAAGTTGGTCCCTTTGAGCTATTTTCTAATTCAGTGCCTAGAATTGTAAACAGTCTAATTTTCTTTCCAGAACTTAATCCAGAGAAATTCTTTCATTCTCTCCCAGCTCTGCTTTATCCTCTACTATGATTCAGTGTTCTGAGATCACATAGCTAAGAAATCAGAAGATTGCTACACAAGTAGGGACTTTTGCTCCCAGCAGAAGAACTATTAAAGGCATAGCACTGCCTCCAGAAAATAAAAATAAAAATGAATAAACAAGAACTTAGAGACAGAATTATATTTTAAATCTGTTCTTCCCCAACCAATTAAGGAAAATTCCTAGCCACCTTCCAGAAATCCTATGTCCACTAATTAATAATCATAGAGTATTCTCGTGCTAAATATACAATCACCCCAAATCAAAGAATTCAGTGTTCATCTGTGGACTAACATCAAAATTAATGTAAAAACTTTGATCAAATGGAGCTTAAATCAAATAATGTCTCACAAAAATAGAATCAAGGCATTGTTCTTGGTGCTTGGAAAAGTACCAATGGATGACACTGAGAGAGGGAAATAATGTTTTGGTATTATTGTTTGAGAAAAGAAGCCCAAGTCTCTGTCACTAATATCACTTTGATACTAATTCATGTTTAACAGTTATTTTTAAAAGGTAGTTCACACAGCATAAGTGTGTAGCAACAAATTATCAATAAAAAGAACTTAAAGGCACTTCTACTAGAACTATTTTATATTATATTTTTTTAATTAAAGAAACTTAAACATAGTTATTACTCTTTTCTGAAGTACTATCTATCCCCAGCTCTTCTATTTCTTAGCTCTGAGTACGCTTACCCTTAAAATGTGCTTTTAAAATATCCTTAAATATCTCTTAATAAAAAGGCATCATTATTATTGAAGAAAGTGAAGCTATTCAGTTGTCAATGGAAGGTTGACTTACTTTAAACTTATATTTTTTAAAAAGGCCATTAGGTCAAAGAGTGTGCTTTTTCCACAAATGAGTTCCTTTCAATTTATTCATTTTTTTTAAAAGGAGCGAAGAGAATTTAAAGGATATATTCCAGCATAGCAAATGGTGAATGTGCCAGACACTCAGCAAACTTGGAAAGGGTTCCTCTAAACTAGCCAAACCACAGATGAACAGACACAAAGCTGTTAAAACCAGCTTCTAGTAAACCAGGGGGAAAAAAAGCAAAATATTTGTGTAATGCATTGGGGAGCCCACATGTGAAAGGTTAAAAGAAGATGCCTTCCCTGCCTCCTCCTGTTCAAGCAGTTTCTCCCACATCAACAAGTTGCTTCTTTAGAGGCCCCGGGCCAGGAATGTGGGCCCTTTAGTGTTGAAATAAATGCAGAAAATGAGTTTTCCTGCTAGCAAAACAAAAGAACCTGATTCACGCACACAGTCTATCTGTGAAAACTTTTTTTTCTTTCCAAATCAGCCACGAAAATAGGAATTTTTAACACGACGATTTGCTTCCTCTCCTTGTCATCAACCTGGATCTCTGAGACAAATCAAGGCCAACAATCAAAGCATGGGCAAAAGACATGTGGGTAAGGGGCTTTGCTATGGAAGATTCCCCTTTCCTTTTCCCAGTTCCCCCAAAGTCAGGATTCACAGTATGTGACATCAAGACAACATTTATGAGTGTTTAGCACAGAACGAACCTGGCTACAGATGTGGGAAATGTCTAACCATTTCTTTTTGAAAATAATCATCCCAGGAATTCTGAAGAAGATGGTATTTTCTGATGCATAAGTTGTATTTATAGGAAAAATAAACTTTCTTTCCAAGGTGAAATAACAAAATCATAGATTATTAGAGTTAAAAGGGAACTATTCATTTTACAGAAGAGGAAATTGAGACCCTAGAAAGGCAAAATTAACTTTCCCAATGTCACACATTAATTTAAATGTCCAGCTGGGACCATCATGGAGGTTTCCAAATTCCTACCACTGGTTTACTTACTGTCCCTGAAATGCTGGAAACATGAAATAAATGTCAAATTAAGCAGACATTACACAAAAACCTTTCACTTGTTCTAATTAGCCTAGTGAAAGGGATAGAATTCTTTTAAATAGTGAGCACTCAAGTCACAGACATCTACTAATGATATTTCTTCTGTGACGTCCAAACTCAGATGAAATTTCATTAAGTAGTTGATTATGTTTTTCAGCAGCCTAATTTATAATTCACTTCAAGAAACAAGTACCAGTATCAGAGAGGAATAAATGGGATTTTATGGTTTAAAGATGACTTAATCAAATTGGAGGAACAATCTTCTCCCCACTTTTCTTACTCAGAACTTCCATTATATATGTGTGTGTGTGTGTGTATTTAAATTTTGCTTAAAATTAAAGTGATATGGGCCAAATACAAGAAATGTTCTGAAGATAGAAACAAGATATACTATAGATGGATATGTGAAGTGTGTTCAATCAGAACTCTTCAGAGTTCTTTTTGCTTAAGTCCTCTTAATATAAGTCCTATATTCAAAAAAATACAATCAGTATTTTTATACACACACACAAAATCAAAAGTGAGTGTTGGACCACTTCCAATTGTTCAGTGAAGAAAGCCATATGCACCCAGAGAGAGGGATGTGAAATGTGGACCACAACATATCATTTCCATGATCTCTATCGATGTTTGTTTGCATTGCATTTCCTTTCTCAGATATTTTTTGTTCATGTAGATACGATTGTTCTTGCACAGCAAGATAAGTATGGAAATATGTATACACATATATTCGACTTGTCAAGTATTTTAATATAATTAACATGTAGTGGACTTCCTGCCATCTAGGGGAGGGGAGGGGACTAGGGGGGAAAATTTGTAATGGAAAGCTTTGTAAGGATCAATGTTAAAGAACTACGCATATATATGTTATGCAAATAAAAAGCTTTAAAAAAATAAAATAAAATAAAAGTGAGTGTTGGAAAATTTATTTTAAAAAGTGTTGCATGTTGCACATATTTTCAGACTTTTTCAATTTATTGATCGGTTTTGCTGGGTTTTTTTCCTCTTTTTTTTGTCTTAAAAATATTTATTATATAGGGATAACTTTCCAAGAGGAAGAAGAGGGACACAAAGGAAAATTAAAAAACAAAATGCATCAATGAAAACATTTTTTTTTTTTTGCTTTTTGCTGAGGCAATTGGGGTTAAGTGACTTGCCCAGAGTCACACAGCTAGGAAGTGTCTGAGACCAGATTTGAACTCAGGTCCATCCTGACTTCAGGGCTGGTGCTCTAACCACTGCACCACCTAGCTGCCCCTAATGAAAACATTTTTTAAATATAATCAGGCACATAGGATTATAGGCTAAGACCTAGAAAGGACCTTAGAGGCTATTGAGTCCAATCTCCTCATTTTACAGAGGAGGAAACTGCTCAGAAAGAGATTGCTGAGAAATCCTACTGATCCTTCAAGGTCCAGATGAAATGCTGTCTCCTATAACAAAGCTTTTCTTCAACACCTTAGTATATAAGTATCTCCTCCTCCCTTTGAATTTCTATAGCATAATTGTCTTTACCCTCTCATTTGGCACATGGCATTATTTTATTTTTCTATTAAAGTTTTTTATTAATTATCTCCACAGCTCCATAATTAAATTTTAATCTACCTGAGGACAAATCATATTTCTTTGTGCTAGGAGTGGGAAACACAGGATCTTTCCCATTATAACCATCGGTAAGTATGACTAATAATGGCATGCTATACATTAAAATAAATATCAGTCAAAATAATTATGACTCAAAATTAGGTACTAAATATTAAAAGAAGTGTTAGCACTAGATAGCTTGACGATTCTAAAATAACTGATCATTTTTATATCAAACAGCTGCTCAATTTGGATAAGGGACACAATGAAGATGATAGGCATGATGGAGGAATCTAGATAATTTGACTGGTTATTCTATGGAAGCAGCCAAATCAGTCAGCCCTGTAACATTTGTCAACAAAGTCTCTGTTATTGTTTGGCTGTAATTATAATTGTAATATGTTTAAGTGAATGGAAATGGAAATTCAGTTTTTCCCTCACTGAAGAATCTTGGGGAAAATACACATTTTCTACCTTTTTATAAGTTGCAGATGTCTCCTCTTTTCATAGTCTCTTTTAATACAAAAAAAAAATGTAGGAAGTTTGGCTTTTTGTCAAAGTATGCATTGTCTGTTAAAGAGCAATGCTTTATGATGCCAATATGCATGATCCAACTTTTTACTTGATTCTGAACATTTTGTTTTATGAGGGTAGGAGTCAGAGAGGAATCTGTATCTTATATTTAAAGACTACATATGATAAAAGATATGTGCATCAAATGGCAAAATAATGAAATATATGTATGTAGTGGAAGATTATGCATTGTAAAAAGTAATGAATAATAAGAAATCTAAATAATATGGAAAAATTTATAAGAAGTGATGCAGAATTAAGTCTTCAGGACCGAATAAAATATACAATGACCACAAGAATATGAACAAAAATGTTGAATATTATCTTTACATGAATTGGACAATATAATATTATAAATTTTTTAATTAATTTTTTTAATTTTTAAAGAAAAGAAAGAATATAAACAAAAACAACATTAAAAGGCAATTCAACTCTTCATTAATTATACTGACCAATCTCAGTCCCAGAGATGAGAAGATTGAACATGCCTTTCTTCTCTTGATTGAGAAAAGTGAGCATAGGACATCATTTATGCTCCTTGCAAAGTCAGTGTCAAATGTTTGCGAAGAGTTAGGAAGGGAGGGAGAAAAATTAGGAATCCAAGATTTTGCAGGGGTGGATATTGAAAACTATCTTTGCATTTATTTTAAAAATAAAAAAATAAAAAGTCTAGGGCAATAGTTCTTTAAATTTTTGGTCTCAGGACCCTCTTTACAATCTTAAAATTATCCAAGACTGTCCAAACAATTTTTGTTTACATGGATTATATCTATCAATGTTTGCTGTATTAGAAATTAAAAAATCTCAGTTTTGTTACTAAAAATAGTTTTTCCCTGATAGACCCCGTTGGGGATCTCCCAGGGTCCCAAGGTCAAATTTTGAGAAACAGATCCAGGAAGCTCCCAGGGCAGATGCGTCCCCAGACAGTTAGTTGCACATCAGTAATTGTTCTACATTGTATTATTTTAGAAAACTACCAAGGACACAGAAATTCAGTGACTTTACCAGTAAGCCAGACTGCTTCTAATGTCAGTTGGTTTTGCTGAACAGTTTTTCTTTGTTATCAAGAAGGGTTTGATGTGTGTGCTGGTGGGATAGGGATGAGGGTGTGTAGGAATGTACAGTTAAGAGGGAACATATATTGTGAAATGTATGGTGTCAATTCAAAAGGCATCAATAAACATTTTATCAAAGGTTTCATATCACAAGTCACTACTAGCATACCTACCTTCAAACTAACCCAATATATGAAAATCTGGATTAAAAAAAGCAGATAAAGGAAACATGCCTCATTCTTCAAAGCACAAAGAACTGAGACAACTAAGAAGAAATGTTACATATTGATGTCAGGCACAGTCACTGTATGGAGTGATTCTACATAACTTTCTTACCAAGGAGGGTTTATTCTGAAGATAAGAGACTCTGTGAATTTTTTTGTTTGTTTGTTTTGAGACTAGGCTTACCTATCTTTCTCAGGCTGGAATATCAATGGATCCCAATACTGATAAAGCACAGGAGTTTGTTTTTTGTTTTTTGTTTTTTTTTAATGTTCTGCTGTATTCTTCTTTTGTTAAACATTTACCAATTACATTGAAGATGGTGGGCCCTACTGAAAAAATATTATCCTTCAGGCCCCACATTTGATATTTCTGTGCTAGGATAAGGACCTGAGTTCAAATTCAGTCTCTGATTTTTATCATCTCCATGGACATGGAATAGAAATTTAACCTTCTTAGACCTCAATTTCTTCATTTATAAAGAGGATTGACCTAGATGTCATCTTGGATTGTCAGAGAATCCATTGTTACATTGCAGGTAGATGGCATGATGGATAGAGCACTGAATTCACAATTCATATTTGACTTTGGACACTTGCTAGCTATGTGACCCTAGACAAATTATTTGACTTTTTGTCTCATTTTCTTATCTGTAAAATGGGAATAATACCATCTACCTCTCAGAATTGTTATGAGGATCAAATGCAATAATAATTGTAAAGCACTTATAGTAAGTGCTATATAAATCATAACTATTCTTTCCCCAACTTGGGCTGGTTTGGCTCAACTCATCATATTGATGTCAGACTTAATTTGGACACCCTTTATTTCTACTGCTTTTGCGAACTCCTGAATTCACTCTTTCTACCAGCCTTACTTTCCCCAGAGATTATAGGTGTGGGTTACCATACCAGGTAATTGTGAGTATTTCTAGAAACTGCTGTGATGTAAAAACCAAAACATCAACAAAATAGGATTATTTATTTTTTAAAGATAGCTCTTCAGAGTCCAACCCCATTGTTTTACAAATGAAGGAACTGAGGAGCAACGAAGCAGGACTGAAATGGTCGAGGCATAACTCTGCCTTATAAAAAGGTTCATCATAACTTAAGGGAAAATTCCACCAGTACATTCAGAAATATGATTTGTTTCTTTTTAAGTCTTGTGAATCTAGCATTCTCAAGGAACAAATGATACTCTGATTCTTAAGATAAAAGCTGGCATCATGAACGGATGAATATGGGGAAGGGGAGAAGGAGTGAATACCTTACAGACATAAGAAATTAATGGTATTCTTTGAGTGTGGGCAGGTACCCATGTTTTCTAAATTGGAAAAATAGAAAATCTTCCCCAGGCCTTTTAATTCCAGTGTATTCCTTCTGTTAATTATTTCCCATTGATCCTGTATAAAGCTTACTATGCATATATTTGTTTCAATGTTATTGATCCCATCACATTGTAAGCTTCTTCATGACAGGGATTGTCTTTTGCCTCTTCTTGTATCCCAGTGTTTAGTACAGTGTCTTGAACAGAGTGGGCACTTAATAAATATCGACTGATTGATTGAAGTACTAATGTTACCAGGTTGGTTGCTTTTTGCTTTTGTTTTGTTTTGTTTTATTTTAACGAAATATATTTGAGAAAAACTACTTATTGCCCTAGCTCAACCACTGGGATGACCAAGGAACTACATCATACCTCCTCTCATTGTCATCAAGGTGAGCGAAGAGCACATTCTTAGAGATGGCCTTTGCCAAGGCAGTCATAGTTTTGTAGTCTTTTGGAATCACCTGGAGAAAGAAAAGCAAAGATAATCACTCTTCCTGAAAAGAAAGTATGTCTCACTATGGTTAAATACACTTGGTAACACTAAAAGTCATGAAGTAGGAAGAAGAGTAATGTTCATGAAGTGATTCCTGAAGTTTTAGAACAAGGATCATTGAGCAATAATTTTTTCTCCCTTAAAAAAAATCATCAAATCTTCATTTCTCTCTAATAAACAATTCACCTGATTCTGTCATTCTTGCAACATTTCTTCCATAAGTAGATAACCACGAGGTAATAATTGTCTTTCTATTTCATGGTGATTTTCATTTGAGGTTTCATTATAAACTGATACATTATTCTTATGAAGCAAATGCAGAATAAGGAATTTATACCAATACTATTAAGAAAAAAATTTTTTTTAAAAAAAGGAATTTTTATACCCAGGCATGGTTAGAAAATAATTTCCATTCCTCTCATTTCTGTAATAAATGAATTTTAATTACAAATGAATGAGTAATGAGTAAAGAAGGGAAGGGAGAGAAAGAATTTAAAACCCCAATTTTTTTCTAAAAAAAGTGTTAAAAATAATTTTTAAAAAATAAAGATCAAATATATAAATACAAATTTAGAAAATAAAGACTTTCTGATTTTTTTGAGCAGTACAACAAATATGGAAATATGTTTAGAAGAACTGCGCATGTTTAACTTACATCAAATTGCCATATATATATATGTGTGTGTGTATATATATATATATATATGTATAACCTATATCAAATTGTCTTGGGGAGGATGGAGAGAGGGACAAAAATTTGGAACACAAGGTTTTGCAAAGGTGAATGTTGAAAACTAACTTTGTATGTATTTGGAAACATTAAATACTATTAAAAATGAAAATTAAATAAAATTAACTAAATTTAGAAGACTTTTATTCCCTTAAAAATTTTTTTTTAAATAAAGATCATTAAAACAAAAAGAAACACCAATGGATGAAAATGAGGAGAATTTCATGGCACTTAAATGTATGTATTTATTAAAATAGGTACATATGTATATACATTTGTATTTTTAAAGTGTCCCCAATGCAACCTTATATCCCTATATATCCCTGTATATTTTACTGTGGTTAACTGCTTTGCCCCATATTTCAGTGAAATAGATATTCATTCAATACTGAATTTTATCCTGTTGTAGATTGTAGTAACCATTAGATAAGTGATATGACCAGTGTATTTTCCTCAGCTATATATGATCTTCTCTGATTCCTGAGGCAAATGACTCCTAGTAATGAGCTCACTGTTCTCTAAGCACTGAACCAAAAAATTCAGTAGCAACCCGTTGATGTCTCTAAAGTACCTTGAAAAATGAAAAAGTATTCTTTTAAGGGAGATATGAAATGCCTTGGGCCTACTAACATTACTCCCATCCCTGTCAAGTAAAAGTTCTTAAGCCAGCCTGCTAAAGGAGACAATGACAGATATACATACAAATGAGATTTTTTTCCCATCAAGCAACTACACAGAATAAGAATAGTTATAAGAAGTGTTTTCATAGTTATTGTTTTTCTGGGCAAAATAGCATCTCTTCTCCCAGAAGGCCAAAAGCTGCCATTGCTATAGATGGTTTTTCTCTGGACACATTACTAGTCTTTAGAGAAGTACTTTTCACATACAATAATATATGTAATAAAGTATATAATAATAGCTACCATTTATGTATATTTATATATTTCCTTGGTAATCCTATAGATTGTATGTATTATACATGTTACATGTATATTTTATGTAAGTAATATATATTATATATAGTATTGTATCTTAAAGAGCTACATAAATACCAGCTGTTATTTTTAATATAAATTATATACAAAATCATAATTATGCTGACATGTAATTACATATGATAAATATATACATATAAAATTTACTAGATCCTCACAACTCTGTGAAGTGGGTACTACTATTATTCCTTTTTTTTAAATTTGAGGAAACTAGTGAACACAAAGCTTAAATGACTTATCCGGTGTCACAAGCTGCTAAGTGTCTGAGGCTGGATTTCAATTCAGATCTTCCTGACTCCAGATTCACTTTATCCATTTTATAAAAGTGAAAATAGAATCAAAGATATAAAGTAATTAATCACACTTAGAAAGTTTCAGAGGCAGAACTGGAAACCACATCTTCCAGACTATAGTTCATCCCTTTATCCATTTTGCCAGAGATCTTTGGCATACATAGGAGACTTTGTGCTGCAAACCTCAAGAGGCCCCTGGCAACTCTGTTAGGCAGAGAGTAGAGAAAAATTGTTGGCCACCTTTCCTTCTGCCTTATCTCCTTTTTCCTATTCCAACAGATCAGATTGGGGAGGATACAGGGAAAAACTAGCTTAAGTCATTTTAAAGTTGCTTTATAGAGTCATGAGATCCAATTCCTAGTCTCAGATGTGTGGATAGGGATAAGACCTATGATTTCACTGGAACAGAATATTCCCAGATGAGGAATCTCCTTCTCCCCATGTAAAATAACAGCTTCTTTTGCTCTTGTAGGCATCATGGTAGCAAAGTAGATAGAGCATTGCTTATGAAATCAGAAAGACGAGTTCAAATTCCACTTCAATTATTTGCTAAGCTGTTTACATAGTTTCCTCAAATGTCAAATGGGTAATTAATAGGTAATAAGAACACCTACTTCCCAGTGCTGTTTTAAGGATAAAATAAAGTAATATTTACAGAGAGCTTTGCAAACCATAAAGCATTATACAAATGCTAGTTCTTAGTCTTAGAGAATTGTCTAGAGTTCTGAGAAGTAAACCCATGCCCAGTTGTGGGCATGGAAGGTTTAGAGTGGAAATTTATACAATATAAATTTTTGTAATGCAATAAAAGGCTCAAATACAGCCCTTTAAAAATCAAAGAAAGAAAGAAGGGAGCAAGGAAGTAAAGTAGGGAGGGAAGGAGGAAGGAAGAATGGAAAGGAAAGAAGAAAGGAAGAAGGATGGAAATGAAGGTCAGGAAGGAAGGAAGGAAGGAAAAAAGGAAGGAAGGAAGAGAAGCTAGGTGACTAGTTTAGGGTCACACTATCACATATCACAGATAGAACTTAATCACAGTCCTCCTGTTTTCAAGGTTGGGTATCTATCCAGCAAGCCATATTTCATCTTCCCAGACATGGGACCTAAAGCAAATCACTCTCTGGGCTGCAGTCTCATCCTCTGTCAAAGAAGAATAATGACAGTCTCAGAAGGTTGTAGAAAAGATCAGATGAAATTATAAGTGTGAAAACATTTTGCATGGATATTATTAAGTAATTGTTCACGCTTCTTTTGTTCAAAATATTTCAGGAGATCTGAGCCTAGCAAGAAGAGAAAACAAAAAGAGTTACTGGCATTCCACCAATTTCCTAAAAATAGTCTAATATATTGGGTTAAATGATTTGATGCTTCCAAAGTCCTCTTCATTTTTTCCAACAGAAATATGACTTGCTAAACTTTCCACTCATAGGCTCTAGGACAAACTGACTCCTAATAAATCACCTTTCTCACGTAGGAGACAGCATCTTCTTCAGTGTACACTTCAGCACTCACACCACCTCGTCTGCAACGTGCCTTCACAACAGGATTTGGAGGAGGAGGAGAAATCTCATCGTCATGGGAGTCTGACTGGGAACTCAACTTCTGACGGGCCAAGATTTGCTTGCATTCCTCCTGGAAGAAAAGAAAATGAACCAGATACTTAATGAAAGTTGCCCTGCTGAAGTACAAATGAAATGCTTGAAAGTACACTTAAACTAATGATAAAATAAATAACCTTAAGCTTATTTTAGTTATTTTAACTCTTGAAATAGAGATGGGGCCTTTTGTTTAAGCTACCCTGGTCAAAAAAAGAATATAAAGCCATGCAAGCACGAAGCAAATATCATTCCCTGCCCAGGGCCAACAAGGAGGCAAAATTTTGAAATTAGCCATTTGATTTCAATGTCCCTCATATATCCTGGTGCCCCTACTACTTGTCTCCTAAGGACCAAGTATATTCCCAATCTCTAGAACCCTTGCATTCTATAATTTATTCAATCATATTCAATCAGTGCCTCATGCTCCAAATTAACCTTTTATTTCTTCCCTATTTTTAATAGTCTTATGGGAAAACTCCCATTTCTACAGGATGTGAGCTCTACAAGGAATTAGAAAAATAACAGACTGAATCAAGCTTCATTAACCTGTGATTGATTGACTGCTTGTTTAGTATGCTAGCCCTCTTAGGAATATTTGCACTTTAAAAGAAAATGCATTTTAAAAGAAAATTTAAAAAGAAAATCACAAGAATAAATTTTTATTTTGTGATAGAGAACTATTTCTATGGAAGATCATTAATCTTTAGAAGAAAAAATTAAATCAGTATAAGGCTTTGTCCAAAAATTTGATATATAGATTAGATTGAAAAATACAAAAGCTTTGAGTTACCTTTTTTTTTAATTAAGAGCAAAGGATATAAAAAACATTATTGAATTAAATCAACCAATAATAAAACAGATTACAGTTCTATATTATTTCCAGCTAATGAAGTAGAGAGGAAAAACAGAGACAGGTGAGAAAAGTTAAAACCAGAAAATATAAATTAGAAAATCAGAGAAAAAGGAAGAGGAAAAGAAAAAGAAAAAGACAGAAAGAGGGGTAACAAAAGGTTTAGAAGTATTTCCCAAAGGACACAGCAAATGTTTTGCCCAGGGCAGGCCTAGAATATTCTCACTTAAAATCTACTGATGACTGATGGCCCCTATAAATGCTAATTAGCAGACTATCCATTGCTCACAGATCTTCACCTGTTCCAACCTTTAAATCTTTTTTTTTTTAAATTCAATTTTATTTTATTTGCAAAACATATGTATGGGTAATACTTCAACATTAACCCTTACAAAGCTTTCTGTCACAAAATTTCCCCCCCCTTACTCCCCACCCTTCCCCTTGATGGCAGGATATCCACTACATGTTAATTATGTTAAAATACTTGACAAATCGAATATATGAATACATATTTCCACATTTATCATTGTTGTGCAAGAAAAATCGTATCTACAAGAAAGAAATATCAGATAAAGGAAACACAATGTAAGCAAACATCAATCCAGAATATGAGAATGTTATGTTGTGATCCGCATTTCACATCCCTCTCTCTGGGTGTATATGGCTTTCTTCAGTGAACAATTGGAAGTGCCAACCTTTAAATCTTTAGAAATTCTTCTCTGAATGGGATAATTGTATTGTTAGCTAATGATTCTCTGGAAGGATAGTAATAGTTACCATAGCAACATTATACCAAAGGCCATATAAAATCAAGTCAAGCTGGGGATCTCCATCACTGTTTTAATTGGTAGAGTCTCAGCAGTATTGACAAGATATTTTAGAGGAAAAGAATTGGAAAATAACCTCCAGATTCAAAAATTACGAGACCTGAACTTTCAAATTCAGCTCAGTGAACTTGATCAAATTACTTCACTTCTCAGTCTTTGTTCCCTCATTTCTCAAAAGAAGTGTTGGATTTCTAGAACCTCAATGTACCACAAAGAAGTCTTAGTAAGTTAAAACTAATTTTCCCTAAATGTTTTAAAAACTTTACTAGCTTAAAACTGCATCATGACTTTTGGGACAGTCTCTATATACCAGTGGAGCTGACCCTTTGTTCAGGGGGGAAGGAAAGACTTAGTGAGTGCTGGAGTCTGACTAAGTCTTTAACTGTTTTCTCCAGCAATTGTCATCTACTTACCCAATGACCACTAACAATAGCAGCCAGATCTAAAAAGTGAATCTTTCCAATGCAGTAGGAAGAAAACACAAGCCTAATTCAATAAAGAGAGAGAGAGTAAAATCTCAGCCTATAGTGGAAATGCATAAGGCACCAGTGGGTATACTACAGTTCCCCCCAGAGACTACAGCTGTTTTTTTCATCTTTGGCCTTCCAAACTAATTACTGTTTCCCACATGTTGATAGACTGAATCCCTGGTGCAACATTCATTTCTCAAACAATTATTTTAACCAATCTGTTTTACTGAAAGAGGAAATGAGTGAGAGTTAATTCGTCAGGGATGAAACCACACATGAATATCTTGCATTATGGGCATGTATCCACTATTTTAAAGGCTTAGAACAAAAAACAAATGATTAATCAATGGCTTGCCACTGATCGCTGTGAATGTCTGGCAAATCCAACCAAATCTCTTATCTTTAAAATTATCTTCTCTCATCTTTTCTCACCCCACTCTTTGAAATTCTCTGGAATGTTTTGTTTTGTTTTTAAAGTCAAAATGCCTGGAATGTCTTCCTAACTCCTGCCCATCAAAGCACCTCTTTTCCCTTTACTGAAAATTCTCTAAATTTCTTAACTTCTGGGGAGCCTACTTTAATTCTATGGTTTGGTGAAAAGGGCATTCACCTTTAAGCAACAGATTTCATAATCATCTTTTTTGCAGCTTCATTGTAAGACATAAAAATAGGGAAAGAGAAACACTTGACTGCCTGCTCTCTTTCCCATACAAATCCCTAAAGGATGGAACAGTGACTTTCTTTGTCTTAAAATATTTGGCAGGTTGTAGACATTCAAAAAAATATAAAAAAAAAATTGGAAGGGACCTGCCTCATCAAAATAGCACTTTTGTATCTTTCTTTTGTTGGTAATAGAAAACATGGCTGGTCATTTCTCCAGGGTTGATTAGTCCAACTCCTTACTACTAGTGCTCTGATAATTTTGATGAACTATTATTTATTGGACCTGTTCTTACATAATCTCACTAGACAAATAATTCAGACTGTGAACAAAAAAGAATTAGACAAGACATTTGGAAAAAATTCAATTTTTTTATGACTTGCCTAAAATAATTCCACCAGATTTTCCAAACTCTTAAGTCTGAAGCCAAAACTGTATATGTGGCTCCTTTCTTTTTCCTTCCAAACTGTTCACCAACATATCATCAAAGGAGAATGTAATATATTTCCCTCTGAATACTGTGACCATGCCACAACCTAAAGGAGGTACTCTTGGAACAGAAAGAGGTTTCCCTCAAGTATCTGTGAAAGTCTCATTTGTGAATCTTAGTATGCAATATACCACAACCTGCCACTCTAATATAGACTCCAGTCCCTGAGAGTTAATGAGGTCTCCATTTGCATAAATTATGTAAATTCGATGGCACTAATCCTAAGAATACTCCCATCAAAAAAATTTTCTACCTGGTAAGGTAGTTGCATGGGAACGAGAGTTATTTAATTTAAAGTTGGATTAGATCTTAGACATCATCGAAACAGACTAATCTCTTCACTGGAAAATGAGAAAATTGAGACCCAGAGAGATTATTTATAACTTACTCAAAGTCACACAAATAGTAAATAGCCAAATCAGAATTTGAACTGAGATCTTCTGATTCTAAATCAGGTACTCTCCACCATATCATGCTGCCTCTCTAAAGAGATTAAATTCTTAATTTAATTAAGTCCTTAAGACTAGTGATTCACCAAACACCTCACCTTATATCCCTAGACAGTGAAATACACTGACTTGAAATAATAGGTTCTGGTGAAATATTTCATAGCTCAATTCCCTTGTTAGGAAATAAATTTCTTGCCCTGAAGTCAGGAAGACCTAAGTTCAAATCTGCTCTCAGACACTTAACATTTCCTAGCTGTGTGACCCTGGGCAAGTCACTTAACCCCAATTGCCTCAGCCAAAAAAAAAAAAAGAAAAAGAAAGAAATTTCTTATTGAATGCATTGGTTCATAAATGAATACATGGATCATTTTTTCCAAATCCTTTATTTGGCATTATGTAAAAATGAGCTCTGCTGAAATTATCTTTAAAAAAAATACCCAAAACCAAACCAAAAAATGATGTCTTCTATTAATCACACACATGTAATCAGTTTCTTTGAGGAAAAAAAGATAATTTATCAAACATCTGAAGCTTCAAGATGAAATGCTGCCCCAAAATTGAAAATATATCACATTTTGAATAGTTGTTAATAAAGTTACGTTAAACTGATGAATTTACATATAATGCTTTGTCATTTATATATTTTATAATCCTTACTAGGATTTAGTATTATATATTTTGATTCTAGAAATCAAATAAACTTTGCTTCTTCAGAAATATTCTATCCCAAAACTAGACTATCTCTCAGGCAAAACCAAAAGAGTTTGGCTATTGGCAATGACTAAGGCAAAATATGTATTTGGGTATCAGGAACTATCTGATAACAGAAGCAATTTCCCCCTGAAATGATTCATTTTCAAATACTCTTCTTCTACTAGCCTGCTATCAGGAACTGCTATCAGTTTGTAACAAAGCATTACATCTTGTGAAGAATTGGAATCTACTTTAATATTAAATGATAAAAGATAGAACATTCTTTTAAAAAAAATCCTTTAGGAGGAAAATCGGATTGAGAAATACTACAATTCAATGGTTGCCATCCTTCCACAAAGTCTACATGACTTAAGAAAAATTAGACTAAATAAAAATGAAAGCAAGTTACCCGGCAATTCATTTAGACAAGACTTCTCCACTATATACCATCTTCAAGAAAATAGAGCAAAGATGAAGAGATCCTTCTGTCATATGCTGCAATTCGTAAGACTTCTGCTATTAAGCTCAGGCCTCTCAGAAAACTTACATTTATGCAGTCCCATTATGAGAGCCCTTGGTGGAATTTTTGAAGCAGCACTAGCTTAAGCAGATTAGCTGAAGAGCAATTCTGCAAATACCAATGAGCAAACCATCACTTGTGACAACTTCCCATAGAGAACACACTTTCAAGTAAACACCTCACTGTTCTGTTGTCATGACAATGAACAATCTTATCCACTCTGTGGATGGCACGAAAATTATGCTTATGCAGAGAATAACATCTTAAATTCCTGCTGGTTATTTTTTAAAAACTTAATTTCACATGTGGTTTCTTAATTGTGGGTGGGGATAAGGAAGAGAACCTAGAACTCAAAAATATTAAAAATAAATGCTAAAAAAAAAAGTACAATCCTTGATCTACTAAAAGAAAAAAAAGGAAGAAAGAAAGAAAGAAAGAAAATTTATATGACTGACCAAAAAATAAAGTTTCAATGCCCTTTATTTTTTTTAATCAGTATTTTCTGGAAAATTCCAGGCATTTCCCTGAAGACTAGCGTATCTCTTAAGCTAGGAGAAACAGTTAAGCAAAAATACCAGTTAGAAGGACCATTTTTGAAAATGTATAAAATATAATGTTCAAGTAGTCTCCTCTATCCCTAACATCCTTGAAAGCAGAGGATATCTTTTGCCTTTCTTTATACCCAGAATCCAGCAGAGTGGTTGGCATCTTGTGGGTGCTTAATAAATGTTTATTAACTGACTACCAGAAGGAAGCATGTTTCATTATGTGTTCTCTATGACCATCTCTTAAATGTTTGGAGTTCTGCTCCTTTTTACTGACCTTTTTATTTACTCTGCTACAACCACTTTGTGTACCAACCAGTTCATTTATTTCACTCTGAATCAATTATTCCAAAACTCCCACATGTCCCTGAATTCCTCATAATTGTCATTTCTTACTACAAGATAATATTAGATTGCATTTACCATACTTTTTCTGATCTTTTCTCAAATGATAAGCACTTACTATGTTTCTAACTCTTTGATCAAAAACTGCTGCTAGGAATATTTTGGCTTTTATTAGATCTCTGTTTCTCCCTTTGATCTTCTTAGGGCATACGGACATTAGCTGGATGAACATTTTGGTCACTTTTTTTTTGCATAATTCTAAATGGATAAACATGATGTTCTGACTAATTCTGCCCTTTCCTCTCTAAGTAAATGATTAATATCCTTATTCAGACCCTCCCTCTTACTTAGGCATCTGTAATAGGGTCCTAACTGATGTCCCTGTCTTAGTCTATTCCCCTTCTGATACTTCCCACACACAGCTGCCAAAGGCATATAATTAAAGCAAAAGTCCGACCATGACACTTGTCTTCTCAAAAAGCTTCAGTACCTTTTAGAATCAAATAGAGACTCCTCTAGTTGATATTTAAAGTCTTTCATGATCTGACTTCAACCTACCTGGCCAGGCTCACTGTACATTATTTCCCCTCTATGAATTCTTTAGTCCAGTCAAAAAGGTCAGTTTGTGGTTTGCCATGGATATCTCTTCATCTCCAGTCCCTGTACTGACTGCACCCCATAATTGCAATGCTCTCCCCCTTCACCTCCACCTTATAGAATGTTGTGTAATTATGACCAATTCTTTGTGACTCCATGGAGTTTTGTCCATGGAATTTTCTTAGCAAAGATACTGGAGTGGTTTGCCATTTTCTTCTCCAATGTGATCCTATTTTACAGATGGAGAACTGAGGCAAATAGGGGTTAAGGGACTTGTCCAGGGTCACACAGACACTAAGTGTCTGAAGTCAGATTACAACTCAGGTTTTCCTGACTCCAGGCTCAGTGCTCTATCCACAGCATAACCCAACTGTCCCTAGTTACTTTCAAATCTCAGCTCAAATGGTAGCTCCAATACACGGAGCCTTTCCTAATTCCACCAACTTCTAGTATTCTCCTTATGAAATAATTTTTCTTTCCTTTGTATATATCTTAAATTTATTTATACGTGTGCATTGTTTTCATCCAAAAGAATATAAGCTGCTTTTAGGGGATTTTGTCTTTGTATCTTCAGCACCTTGAACAGTGACTAGAATAGCAAAGAATGGGCATTCAAAAAATGCTTTTTGGGTTGAATGGTGATTACCTTTCTTCCCCTGGCTCCTCCAAAACTAATCCTATTTTTGGTCATTTTTGCCAATTTTTTAACTTGCATTTCTCTTACTACATGCATTAGGGATTTTGAATATGTTCTTATGATCATTAACAGTTTATAATTCTTCTCTAGGGAGCTCTTTATATCCTTTGACAACATAACTATTCGTCTATTTTTGTGTCAAATTATGTGTGTATGTGTCTGTCATTTTCTCTTCTATCGCATTGACTGAACTGATAAAAAAGCATTTTAATTTTGTGAAATGAAAATTATTTACTTTGTCTTTTATACTCACTTCTATACCTAGTTGGGATAAGAATTTTACTCCTCAACTCTGAGCAACACAATGACCAGTCATGATTATAGAGGACTTGTTTTCTTTTTCTTGCTTTCTTATTCTAGAGAAGAAGTTGGGAGGGAAAAAATTCAAAGCTAAAAATTAAATAAAATTTTATTTAATCATCATAAGTAGCATTTTTAGAAAAATCTTAATAGTGGAAAAGGGAGAATCCTACCTTCAATTTTTGTACGAGGAAAGCTTCTAGTATTTCTCATTTCAGTTAAATTTATCATGATTTCACATTGAAGATTTTTATCATATAAAAGATATTTTAATATCTCTGATTTTGGGGGGATTATTGATATAAATTAATACTAAATTTTGTCAAAGATTTTTTCAGCTTCTATTAAAATTATTGAATTTATATTTTTGTTATTTATATGATTATGTTAAGTTTCTTAATGATGAACTATCTTTGCATCACTGACATAAATCCAACTTAGTCATAATCAATTATTCTTGGATATACTGTTGTAGTTTCTGCAGATATTTTATTTAAAAAAACTTAATTTTCGGTTATATGTAGCACAGAAATTAATATGTTCTAGAAAGCTATTAATGTATATAATATGCATATAGATGTTAATTTATTTAACCCAATCTTAATGATTCATTTGATAAAAGACACTTTTAAGCTTACTTTATGTATATATGAGGCTTTTCATGTTATCAATTTGGAACTGTAGCTTAAAAGCATCACTTTTAACCTAAAAGTAATTCTTTTTTAGATTCTAGAAATTGAATTAGAAAAAAAAGTTAATTCTCATAAAATATTGGATCAATACTGATATATTGTCAAAACCTGCAGAAGGACTGAATATTCATTCATTGCTATTAGTTATTTTTCAAGAGTTAATGGAGGTCACTGAGAGCCAAACAGTGATTAAAATTCATTTGGAAGATCAAGGTTGTTGAGCAAACTCATTAATGATGACAAAAATAACTTTTTGCTTGAATTGAGAATCTTTCTGTGAAATGTCCATCAGCTGGTTTTATAGACCCCCTAATTTTTAGTGCTGTCCTATTGATTCAGCCTATTCTCTGATTCTATTGAATCATTTTTGCTCATTGAGTTATGGAAAATATAGACACAATCAGTTTACCTAAAGTCCTTCCCCAACTCAGTGGACAGCATTTTCCATCATGAGTCCTTTGGAATTATTTTGGATCATTGCATTGCTGAGAAGAGCTAAGGCTATTATAGTTGATCACTGCACAGCGTTGCTATTACTGTGTATGTTCTGGTTCTTCTCCCTTCTTTGATTTCAAGAATCTTGCAATTTCAATCGCAAGAAATTACTTATATGCAATAAAATACTTATACGCATGCCTGCTTCTCTACCTTAATGACAGCCAGAAACATCAAATAGTGGTACACTTGGAGTCAAGATGATCTATGTACCAATCCTTTCTCTTATACTTACTAGTTGTGTGACCACAGACAAGCCAATTAAAATTTTGAGCCACCTCAGTTTTGCCATCTGTGAAATGGGAATGATAACACCTATGTCTTACCTCAACAGATTGCTATGATTCTCAAGAGCGACAATGTATGTAAAGTACTTTGAAAAGTGTAAGACACTATACAAGTACTAGTTATTACTGAAGCAATTGGGCAGCACAATGGATAGAACTTTGGACTTGAAGTCAGGAAGACTAAGTTCAAATCTTGCCTAGACAGGTACAATCTGTGTGACTTTGGTTACTGTACTCATAAAGCTTCCATGAAGTAAATAGTCCTTTATCCTCCCTTGTTTCTTACTCCTCAACTATTTTTTTCTAGCAGAGTCTCAATGCCTTCAATACCTAATGTTAACACCTTGACATTCACAAATGCCTTTCCTTACCTAAAAACTTCTCCTACTTCTTTATTATGGGTTGCACTCCTCTCCCTGGGCTAACCTATGGACCAGTTCTTTTTTTTTTTTTTTTAACTTTGAGTTCCATATTCTTTCCCTCTCTTTAGCCTTTCCTTCACCTACTGAGAAAGCAAACTCATTATACATGTAAAGTCATACAAAACATATTTCTATATTAGTCATGTCACAAAAAACAATATGCTTAAATCTGCATTGAAAGTTCATCCGTTTTTTGTCTGAAGGTGAATATGATTTTTCATCATGAGTCCTTCAGAATTGTCTTGGGTCACTATCTTGATCAAAATAGTTAAAATTTTCACAGTTGGTTAACATTAAAATATTGTTATTGCTGAATACAATGTATTCCGGGGTTTGCTCACTTCACTTTATATCAGTTCATATAAATCTCTCCAGTTTTTTCTGATCCATCTTTTCTCATCACTTCCAAATTTATCCCCCTTCTTCTTTTACCTTGGAACACAAAATTTTACAAAAATGAATGATAAAAACTATCTCCATATGTATTTGGAAAAGTAAAATACTCTTGAGGGGAAAAAAGAAAAATTTTTAAAAATAGAAAGAAAAAATGGGAGCCAAGCTAGACTTTTAAGAATGTTTTGAAATTATAAAGGACAAGACTGACTTTAAAGAAGAGACATGAGAAGACAACAACTATAACATTGTAAAGGATAATAACCTTGAAAAACTCAGGAATTGTAATTGATGCAATGATACTCACCTACCTCCACCCCAACATGTACATATATACATACATATACTCCTATGCAGTAGTGGAGAATTCACCCCTGTCTAATTTTGCATATAAAGCCAGCTATTTTCATCATATTAATCAACTTTGCTAGGGTTTTTGTTTGTTTTTGTTTGTTTTTGGAAAAAAAAATCTGTTCTAAGGACTGGCTCTTTGGGAGAGGGAAAGAGGAGTGAAAGAGGAAAGAGGGGGAAATCTATGTAACATAAAGATAAATGTATTGACTATATATATATACATACATACATATATATTTTAAATCTTTAAAAACTATTAAATAAAAACAATCTTCATGGAGAAGATGGGAATTAAGCTGGACCTTGAAAGATGGCCTAATAGAAAGAGCTTGGATAAGCAGCTTTTTCTGAAAAAGAAAGAAAGAAAAGGAAGAAAGAAAAAAGGAAGAAAACATTGCAGGTGAGAAGTGATATATGATAAAAGCACTGGATCAAAATATACATGGCAAGTTTTCAGAGCACTGAATGGATCAACTTAGTTGAAATGGAAAGTTGATTTTGAGAAGTATTATGGAAAGAATATGATAGAAAAGATGGGGCCAAGTCATGGAAGGACTTCCAAGTTCTATGTTTCATGAAATAACAAAACACTGAAGACAAAGGAAAAACACTAAAGGTTTTTCAACAGGAAGTAACACTCATGCAAGTGGCATTATTAGGAAGTACAAGGCCTTGTGGAACAGTGCCAAGAACTCTGGCTATGTTCTCAAAGCACTTAAGAGGTCAAATCTCAACTTTGAATTTACTACCTGTGTGATCTTGGGATTTGCTTGAATAACTGGGCTAAATGGGCTCCAATATTCTTTTTCAGTTTTAGATCTATGATCCTAAGAATTATCTCTTGGCAGTGTTTAGAATGGGCTTGGTTAGGAGAAGAGAGCACAAGCAGGTAGATTGGGTAGGAGTTGGTTGTCCTTTTATAAGTATGAGATTTTAGGGAATTAAATTGAGTGCTTGAAAAATGGACAGAAAGGAAGAGCAAGTAATTGAGAAATATTATGAAGTCTGATTTCTTCCTCTTCTTTGCCCACTACATTTAACCATCAGATTTCTACAGACCTAAAAAAGTTTAACTCCTGAGAAAATGGCAATGCCAATAACATAAAATCTATGCTATTGGTCAAAAGCAAGTTCAGTGTAACAATAGGTACAAATCCACTCCACAATGAAAAAGCTATTGACTTTGACCATCAATGACCTAGATCTACCACTTATTACTTGAGATATTTTAAGCAACTTACTCAACATCTCTGATATTAGTTTCCTCATTTGCAGAATGAAAATTATAAATTAGATGATCTCTAAGGTCCTTTCTGAATCTAAATACATGATTCCCATGATTCAACCTATGAAAAAAAACTCAATCCACAAGCCCTATTGAAGTTAAGTAGGAAAAAGGGAAGGAAATAAGCATTTTTATATTAGCTATCCTAACTAACTATTAGTGATTGTTAACTGCTTTTCATCCTTCTTGAATATTCCTGATAAAGTCATTTTTGCATGCCATGACATTATCACAATCCTAGTACAGGTCCTCACCACCTCATGTCTGGATCACTGTAACAGCCTGCTGGTTGATCTACCTCTCATAAGTTTTTCCTCTCTCCAGTCCATCCTCCACTCAAAAGTCAAAGTGACCTTCCTTAAAGCAAAGTTCTGACCATGTTATTCCCAACCTCAACCCAATTCAGTAAACTCTAGGGACTTCCTATCATCCCCAGAAGGAAATATAAAATCCTCTGACATTCAAAGTCCTTCTTAGCCTGTCTTCCCATACATTTCCAATTTTCTTACACTTTACACACACACACACACACACACACACACACACACACACACACAAACACACACACACTCTACAATCCAGTGACACCAACTTCTTTGTTATTTATTGAACAAGACACACTATCTTCAGACTCTGAGAATCACTAGCTGTCCCCCATGCCTGTGTTTCCCCACCACCACCTCATTTCTATTTCTTGGCTTCCTTCAAGCCTCAGGTAAAATCCCATCTTTTACAGGAAGTTTTTTTTCCCATTCTCCCTTAATTCCAGTACCTTTTCTTTGTGATTATTTCTGATTTATTCCATACATAGCTTCTTTGTCAATAGTTGTTTACATGTCATTCATCCTTTTAGGTATAAGCTTCTTGAGAACAAGATTTTCTTTTAGCTTTATTTATATTTTGAGGGCTCAATATCATGTCTAACACATAAGCTCTAAATAAATGTAATTTTGTAGCTTTGATAATGCCATTAGATTAAATTAAATATTTTATCATTAAATTGACTACAAAAGAAAGTATGAAAAATCAAATTACAATAGACTTTTTAACTCATTTTAATAAGGTTTCATTTATTTGTAAAATTAGAATGTTAGAATTGCCAAAGACTTTAAAGATCATCTAATCTAGCCACCTCAATTCATAGGAATCAAGGGCCCAGAGATATTACATGATCATAAAGCCAAAACGAGTCCATATGTATCCTGATTCCCATGTCTCGAGAATTACAGAAAATTTTTTTTCCATCACTAAGTTATAGTTAGGGCAGAAATCTTTCAGTGACAAAAGAATGTTGCTTTGTTTAAAAAGTCATTTTTCCCCCCTTTTCTGGCAGAAAACATTTTAAATTATTCAGGATACAAATGACAGAAAGAATGAATCTTTGGACCTCTGGTAACCTTACAGAACTGTACAACCAGTGAGTTTCTTGATTCCTATTGTATTCCGGTTATCAGTTGAGAAGACATAACCGCTTAGGTGATAATGCTGGATAACCTTTGACTAAGAGTTTCCTTTAATAACACAAAACTTAAAAAAAAAAATACTGTCTCTTTCCTTTCTCCTCTAGCAATTCCAGGAAGAATCCCATTTTCAGAAGCTCCCTTTCCTGTCCATTTTCATGCTTACTCAGTGTCTGAAGGACTCTGTTCACTAAAGTTCAACAGGTCATAATAAGTCTCCAAAGGAAAAGGCATCTTCAAAACAAGTCTGGGAATGCATTTTCCAAAAAGCATATTTTCCCAAAAGCACAAGAGCCAGAAATTACCATTTAAACATGCAATATACCCCAAGGGAGGTTATCCTAGTGCAATTCAGAAGATCCAATTAATTCATTGTATTTTAAAATGAAATTCAAGACAAAATTCTGACCAAGGATTTTCCCCTCTACAGAAGGAGGAAATGAACTCCAGACTTTTAGAACTTCCATGTTAAGAATGTGAACTATCCTGAGTCCCAGAGGGCAATATCTCCTAGTGAGGGTCTAAGGAATGTAAGCTTCTCTTGCCTTCTGTTGTAGACCTATAACCCTTGAGGGAGTTTGGAGCTAATTCATACCTCCTGCTCAATTCTACCTTTCATTTTAGTTTTCTCATGTAGACATGACCTGTCATTAATTTGTTTTTCTAGAAATTATATTTGAAATGGAAATAGAGCTTGGCTTCCTTCCTTTCAGCTATGACTAGAAGATAATGGACCCAAGGCTGAAGGGTACTTTCAGCAAGAGTGTCTAGACTTCTGCAGGAATGAATAAGGAATAATCTGAGAGACATATGCAATTTTGATTCCATAAAAGACAGTCTATTCCCTCCATTGTTACCCTGTTCCATAACAGAATTCTTTCTATAATTGCATTCAGTGGTGCTTTTAATATGTTGTGAAAATGTGACCTGTGGGTCAAAGATTAAATTAACCTAAACCCAAAATAACTATGAGAACAAGCCATTTCTACTTCCCACTCCCTCATCTCCCATATTAGAGACCTTCAGGAGATGAGTTGGAAGTTGTAAAGCAAAGATATATTTAAGAATACCTGTAGTGTAAGTGGTTTGGTTTTTGGTTTTTGAGTTTTGTTTGTTGTTGTTGTTGTTGGGTTTTTTTGCTATGTTTTTGTCTGCTTGCTTGTTTGTTTTGAACCTAGATCTCCCTATTCTTTTTCAAACTGGTAATATAATGATCACTCATGAGTTTGATCTCACTATTTATTGGTACAGAAGTTTTGACCCATTCTGTTTCTGACCCACAATAGAAGTCACAGTCAATGCAGACTTTCAATCAGTTTTATCCTCACTAGTTTTTATAGAACTATGCCTTCCTCTTATTACTGCTATAATCTTCACCATACTTCTTTTTAAAATTTAAGTTGACTGTTCCTGTGTGTCCACATTATTATCATCAGTCAAAATTCCATTTTCCTTTTAATTGGAACTATTTTCTTTTATGTTTTTAGAATTCTAGCTTTCTTGGGCTGGCTTTTGAACTTTCTGACCATTTTTTCTGATCTGGGCCAGTTTCCCTTCCTTAGGAAGTCCACTGCCATAGGCCTATCATTATTGGTCACAGGCAATACAGACCCTCAATATATATATTTATTTATTTATTTTATTAAAACTTTTTATTTGCAAAACATATGTATGGGTAATTCTTCAACATTAATCCTTATAAAGCTTTCTGTTACAAATTTTTCCCCCTACTCCCCAACCCTCTCCTAGATGGCAGGATATTCACTACATGTTAATTATGTTAAAATACCCTCAATATTTTTAGCCTGACTACAACTCAGAACTTCCAAACTCAGAGATTCACCAACCTCAACCACCTGAGTTGCAGGAATCACAACCAACTGCCACCAAACTTAGTTTTATCTATGTTCTTTCCTAAATTCTATGCTTTAAACCAAAACCACACTGATTCTCATTGATTATCCAACAACAGGTCCCAGGCCAAGCCCCATTTGGTCGTTGTTTAGGTCCTAATTGACTCTGACTGAATGTACATAGCAATCATTTCTGCTTTGGTCAGAAACCCAGAGGATTTATTTACTCATTTGGATTTTTTTTTAACTAGGTGAAAGAGGAGAATCTTTGCCTCAATTGCTACCTAGTCTTAATCACTGAATGGATACAACCTCAAATAAATGAAGACCTGTTGAAGACATTAGCTTAAAAGGGCCAATTGTATCCAGGGCCATCTCCAGTCATCCTGATCTATCTATATCTGGCCACTGGACCCAAATGGCTTTGGAGGAGAAAGTGAGGAAGGTGACCTTGCACAGTCCTCCTTCACTTAAATGCAATTCACTTGCATCTCAAAGCATCACCTCCTTAAATTCATGGTCCTCTTTATGAACAAAGTTCAAACAACAACAAAAGCAGTCTCCTCCTGATTTCTTTGTCCATAGCTTGTTCTCATAGACAGAAGTAAATCACAGGAAAATGAGTTTAATATCCTGTCCCTTCCTTTTGTAATTTTTAAGAATAACATGTGTGAGGATTCTGAAAAGATGGCAGAATAGGTCAAAAAAAAAATTTCCGCTCTCCAAATTTCCTCTACAGAAAAAAAAAAAAAATAGAACATTGCCTCAGAGAGAAAGTAAAGAAGCTGAAATAAACAGAAGTCAGAGGAAAGCATTTGTTCTCCTAAGATAACCTAAGAAGACCATAGGAAAAACCTGATCTCCAGGGTCAGAAGTTCTGCTAGAGTAAAGTGCAAATCTCTCGAGATCAACTTTGTAGAATCAACAAACAGCAAACTATAGGGGCAATTGGAATTGGGAGTCAGCCTCAGCCTGTGGTGTGTAGTCCCAGTAGAATACTAAAGGATCTTCCACTAACAAGATGCATCCAGGACTGGGCTGCTGCTTCTGGGGAAAAGTAGCTACCACACACCTGGTGAGTGCAGTAGTTAGGGGTGGGAGTGGAGGGAAGGTGGGGACTCTGCTGGCTATGGGCAGCAGCCGAAGAGCAGAGTCCCTGGTTTCAGTTCCCGGGGAAGAAAAGACAGCTGTAGTTTGCAGCCACCAGAGGGACCTAAGGCAAGATAGCCTCACTAGTTACTCCAGTTGTGATTTAGAAGTGGAATGCCTATGATGGAGACCCAGAATAAACCTCAGAAAATAACAGTAAGAAAGATCTAAGATTTAAAGCATTATTTCCCATATCTAGGGAATGTGACCAAATGTGATCACACTAATAGCTACTAAAAATAAAACACAACAGAAACACACAGAACAAAAGAGACTCAACCAAAGATACCTACTATTAGGATAGAGAAGATTCATATTCAGAGGAATATAATGGAACTAAAAAAGCCACTCCCTTTTCAATGGGAAATGATAAAAGGTCCCAAGATCTAAAGAATTTCTTAGAAGAACTTTAAAAGGACTTTAAAAATCAAATAGAGATTGAGGGAAAATTAGGGGAGAAAAACAAGGATAATTCAAGAAAACAAAGAAAATTATGAAAAGAAAGTCAACTTGAAATAAAGAAGCACAAACTTAAGGAAGAAAATAAGTCACTGAAAAAAGAATTGGACAAAGGAAAGCTAATGATGTTCTAAGATACATATAAAAAACAAAATCAAAAGAAGAAAATATAGAAAAGAATGTGGAATATCTCATCAGGAAAAAAATAGATTTAGAAAATAGATCAGGGGGCAGCTAGGTGGCCCAGTGGATAGAGCACCAGCCCTGAAGTCAGGAGGACCTGGATTCAAATCTGGTCTCAGACACTTAACATTCCCTAGCTGTGTGACCCTGGGCAAGTCACTTAACCTCAATTGTCTCAGCAAAAAAAAAAAAATAGATCAAAGAGAGATGATATAAGAAGTCAAACTGCCTAAAAGTTATGATTTTTTTTTAAAATATAATAATCTTGTTACAATATTACAAGAAATTATCAAAGAAAATTTTCCTGAAGTTCTAGAATAAGAAGGCAAAGCAGAAATAAAAAAAAATCCACTTATCACCACTTGAAAAAGATATCAGGAGGAAAATTTACAGGAATATCATAGCCAAGTAAAGCTCCCAGGTAAAGAAGAAAATATTGGAAAGAAAAATAAAAATGTAAGTTAAATACAGTGGAGCTATAATAAAGATTACACAAGATCTAGCATTTACTATGTGGAAAGATTATAGGTCTTGGAATAATATAATTCACAGAACAAAAGAACTGGGGTTCTGACCAAGGGTAACTTACCCAGCAAAGTTAACTATAATCCTGAATGGAAAAAAAAATTGAACACTTAGTGATTTGAAAGATATTAAAGGTTTTGTTACAAAAACAGCAGGACTTAAGGGAAATTTTGATATATAACATTCAGGAGAAATATAATTAAGGACCAATTACAAGGGACTCAATAAGATCAAATCATTTACTTCTTATATGTGAAAATACCAGATCTTAGGGCAACTAGGTGTCGCAGTGGATAGTGTACCGGCCCTGAAGTCAGGAGGACCTGAGTTCAAATCTGACCTCAGACACTTAACATGTCCTAGCTGTGTGATGCTGGGCAAGTCACTTAACCCCAATTGCCTCAGCCAAAAAAAAAAAAAAAAGAAGAAGAAAGGAAGGAAGAAAATACCAGTTCTTTTATTATGACTATCATTTTACTTGAAAGGCTTGAATTAAGTTGAATATGATGGGGTTATTCTTAAAAAAATAAAATAAAATTGTGTAGGAAGAGATAAAAAAGAGTAATTACTTCATACAGTAAGGTAGAAAAAAGGAAAAACTAATACAGAAGAAATTAGTAGGGGAAGGGCAGGGAGTGCTGAAACTTTCCTCTCATTAGGAATGGATTAAAGAGAAAACAACATATATATCTAAGAGGCTATAAAAATATTCTAAATTCTAGAAGAAATAGGAGAGCAAGGGGATAAAATGGGAGAAGAGAATAAGGGAGGGATTCTTGGAAGGATGGATAGGTCAAGGAATAGAAGGGTAAAGTAGAGGAGTGAGGAGGGATAAGAACAAATTAAGGATAGTGAAGGAAAGCTTTAAATGTGAATGGGATGAATTTACCAATAAAATGAACATTGATAGCAGATTAAAACTTTGTATGAGGAAAGTGAAGAAAATAGGAAGAAGGAAAATAAATAATATGCAATTACAGCTTAGAATGTGCATTGGAAACAGTAGATTAAAATTTTGAATCCATAGATATGCCTTCAGGAAATGTTATAAAAATGAGAGATACACATTAAAGATCAGAAATGGAATTTATTATATAAAAAATCAGGGGATAGTAATCATGATCTCAAACAAAGTTAAAACTAAAATAGATTTAACCAAAAGAGAAAAACAGGGAAACTATACTATATACCAGCCAATATTAATCAACATTGTTTGACTATTTAAAATAATTAGAAAGTATAAATTTGTAATATTGCTGTGGTATAGGAAATGATGAGTCAGTAGATTAAGAAAATGTGGAAATACTTGGACTTATGAGGAAGATGCTAGCCACCTTAAAAAAAAAGATAACTGGAAACAAGCATACTACACAGCCTTACATATAAGCATATAGGTGTTATATGTACATATGTGTTTGATTATAGATATCTATGTAAATATACCTATGTATACATATATCTTCCATCAAAAATAGCCTTCTTGGGGCAGCTAGGTGGCGCAGTGGATACAACACCAGCCTTGAAGTCAGGAGGACCTGAGTTCAAATGTGATCTCAGACACTTAACATTTCCTAGCTATGTGACCCTGGGCAAGTCACTTAACCCCAATTGCCTCAGCAAAAAGCAAAAAAAAAAAAAAAAAATAGTCTTCTTGGGAGAAAAAGAGAGAAAAAAGTACAGAGAACAAAAAAAAGTCTACAAGGAAGTAAAGAAAAGATAAACAACTCAGAATACAATGTGTAGTATTTATTAAATAAGCTTTCTTGAAGTAGAAATATATTGCTTCTCATCATTCTGGTTCACTTTTCTGGAGTTACTCAAACCTGCTTCTAGCTATCCAAAAATGAAGAGGAGGAGCAGTAAAATGAACAATGCATTCTAGTTTTGGTATGATCTGAGCAGGATACAGCAGAACTGTATCTTTTTTTTCTTTTACTCTCCCTAGGATGTAGTCTAGGATATTATTAGCTATTCTGGTTGCCATATTTGGTCCAGCTGGTCCAGCTAAATTTCAACTGAAATGATTGAAAGAGGTATTTAATGAGCCCCCTCTTAGAGGTAGGGAAAATGGGAAAAGTAGGACAAGATTAAAGAAAACCAAAGGTGAACTGATCTTAGATATAAAATGAAGAAAACAGAATGTGAAGCCCATGAACCTAGATACTTTCCTTCAACTCTTGAGAAAATTCTCAAATGGACCATTAAAGAGATAAACTGACTGGCAACATCTAAAAAAAAAGAAGTTGGAATTACAAAGAGCCAGCATAGCTTAATCAAGATTAAGTCATGCCAGCTTAAACTCATTTCCTTTTTTGATAAGATTACTAAACTAGAAGATCAGGGAAATTCTGAGAATAAAATACTTGAAGTTTAGCAAAGCTTTTTATAAAATAACTCATAGTATTCATTAGGAGAACAGGGAGAGACATATTTGTTAGAATTTTGGATGGCTGACTCAAAGAATAATTAATGCTTAAATGTCAATGTTGCAAATCTTTAGAGGAGTACAGTGATCTGAGCTTGATATTCTGTTTAACATTTTTATCAATTACTCTTAAAGTAACCTGGAAAGTCCTCCATGAACTCAAGCAAAGTGAAATGTATTGTATACAAAGTAACAGCAATGTGAGATGATAAGCAGCAAATGACTGTACTATTCTCAGCAAAACAATGATCTAAGACTACACTGTAGGACTTACAATGAAAAATGCTATCCATATCCAGAGAAAAAACTGATTGTGTCTGAATACGGATTGAAGTATACATTTTTATCTGTGGGGAGAGGAAGATCATCTATGTTTTCTTTTGCAACATGACTTTTTACATAACATCAGATGTGCCTATTCAATGGAGTGAGAGGGAATTAGGGAAGGAGGAAGAGAAAGAATCTGGAACTCAAAGTTTTAAAAAATAAATGTAAAGAATTGTTTTGCATTTAACTGGGGAAAATAAAAATATAAAACTAAAATAAATTTTATCAGTGATTTACATAAAAGCAAAGATGGCATGCATAGCAAACCAGAGAGGAAACTCTTAACAATAATGGATAGGTGAGCACAGCAGCTATAGTACAAAGGTCAAATCCTGCCTCTCACTTGTTTTCTGTAAGTCTGGCAAGCTGAGTGGTTTTTACATTTTAAAATATAATAAATATTTTGAAATGCAAAAGTTATTATTATGTGTGATGATCAAAGATGAAAGACTTGGTTCATCTCAGTGGTTCAGTGATTCAAACCAATTCCCAATAGGCTTTGAACAGAAAATGTCATTTGCATCCAGAAAAAAAAATTATTGAGATTGAATGTAAATCGCTACATGCTATGTTAACTTCTTTTTTGTTTTTTTTTTAATCTCTCCCATGGTTTTTCATTTTGTTCTGATTTTTCTCTCTCAACAAGATTGATAAAGCAATGTGTAGAAATACATAATATACAAAATAAAAAATAAATAATTTTTAAAAAATTACTCTTAATTCATCAGTAATAAAATCACAGGAGGTGAGCAGGGGGAGAACCCTGTAACATTGAATGATAAAGGCCCTTGACAATCTAACTAACAATTGAACTGAATAGAATAAGATGAAATTCAGTATGGATAAATATAGACCCTAGTACTGGGGTACAAAAAAAACCACCTCACAAGCATAAGATGAGGGAGGTATGAATAAGGGAGAGTAGTTGGTCTGAAAAAGTTCTGGAAATTTTAATTTCTCACAAGCTTAAAATGAGTTTAGTGTGATTGTGGCAGGTAAAAAATCTCAGGCTACCTTAAGAAGGGCATTGTTTTCAGTAATACAGAAGCAATAGTCGCACTGTACTCTGCCCTCCTCAGATTCTTCTAGATTATTGTGTTCAGTTCTGGACACCAGAATGGAAAGTCCAAAGAAGAGCAACCAAAATGAAGGACCTTGAATTCATGTAATATGAGAATTAGTCGAAGGAACTAAATATGTTGGCCTGGAGAAGACTGACAAGGGCCATACATGATAATGGTCTTCAAATATTGAAGGGCTGTCAAGAGGAAATGGGACTGGACTTGTTCTGTTTTGGCCTTGAAACTTAACTTATAAGTTAATTTAATATTGATGTAAGGGGTTAACTTATAAGTTAATTTAATATTGACATAAAGATATATTGGATTTGTCATGTATTGGACTACCTGCCATCTAGGGGAGGGGATGGAGGGAAAGAGAGAAAAATTTGGAACAGAAGGCTTTGCAAGGGTCAATGTTGAAAAATTATCCATGCCTATGTTTTGCAAATAAAAAGCTTTAATAAAACAAAAATTAAAAATATTGATGTAAGGAGAAATTTCCTCACAATTAGAGCTATCCTAAACTGGAATGGGTGGATTTTACCTTTTTTTTGGAAACCTTCCTTCAAAAAAAAATTAATTAATTATTTAATCTGAAGGGGAAAAAAAAAAAAAAAAACCTGTCATTAATGCACTGTTGGTGGAGTTGTGAACTGATCCAGCCATTCTGGAGAGCAATTTGGAACTATACCCAAAGGGTTATAAAAACTGTGCACACAGCAATGTCACTACTGGATCTGCATCCCAAAGAGGTCCTAAAAGAGAGAAAAGAATGCACATGTGCAAAAATGTTTGTAGCAGCTCTTTTTTGTGGTGGCAAGAAACTGGAAATTGAGTACATGCCCATCAATTGTGAAATGACTGAATAAATTATGGTATATGAATGAAATGGAATAGTATTATTCTATAAGAAATGATGAGCAGGCTGATTTCAGAAAAATCTAAAAAGATTTACATGAAGTGATGCTGAATGAAATGAGCAGAACCAGGAGAACATTGTATACAATAACAGCAAGATTATGTGATGATTAACTCTGATATACTTAGCTCTTCTCAATAATGCAATGATCCAAATCAATTCCCACAGACTTGGGATAGAAAATGTCATCTGTATTCAGAGAAAGGATAATGGAGGCTGAATGTGAATCGAAGCATGCTATTTTCACCTTTGTTTTTCTTTTAGCTTTTCCCTTTTGTTCTGATTTTTCTTTTACAACATGACTAATATGGAAATATGTTTAAAATGCTTATGCATGCATAACCTATACCAGATTGCCTGCTGTCTTGGGAGGGGGGAGATAAAAAAGGGAAGAAGAAAAAAATTTGAAACTCAAAATCTTACAAAAATAAATATTCGAAACAAAGCCAAACCAAACCAAACCAAACCAAACCAAACCAAACCAAACCAAACCAAACCAAACCTGTCAGCTATGTTAAAATAAGAATAAGTATGGAGGCAAGAGTAGAAAGGAAATCTCCCAAGTCACTGTCCAAAATTTCTAAGTGCATGACAGTCCAGTGGGAATTTTTTTTGTTTTTACAAAAAGGATTTACTGCTGCCTTTAGATCACACCATTTAGATGACTACTTTCTCTACTAAGAAGTCCTATGAACAGATAGGATAGCCCTTGAAAACTTCTCCCTTGCTAAGCCCCAACAAAGCAGATAATTATCATCCTCCCTCAAGTAAAGGGAGACTTGAGCTAAAATTTTTTCCACTTAAAACAATCCACCAAGTGTTTTTTTTAATATAAACTGTTATTTCATAACCAAGTCATAAAAAGTTCACATCAACTTCACAACTTGACCTTAAAGAGATAATTATCACTTTTAAAACTAGATCAGAAGAAATCATTGTTATGCTTTTACAGCAACATCTGGGAATTAGAATTTTCAGCCTGACAGAATTATAGGCCTTATCATGCTAAAATTCACAGCTGTTTGCTTGAGATGTTGGCAAAAACAAGATTCTGTCTCTCATACTAAATAGGAGGACAAGACCTTGGAATCTAGCATGGGCAGCACAAATTCTTAAATCATCCATGTCCTGTGACATGCCATTCCTGCCCAACAATTTTCTTCCACTTCCAATTTTGCAAACTTTCAGAAAATTAGGAGGTGTGATTCCATCGCCCTGGGAAAGCCCAAAATCCCAGCACATTCCAGACAAACTCCAGGTGCAGAGCTGTCTGTGGATTTCTTTTTAATGCTGGAACCCCAGTCATAATTTTAAGGCATATAAAAATGTAAATGGAGAATACCCCATTTTTTCACTGTCTGATTGAGCTTTCAAAAAAAAATATAAAGCCAGCTTGATGATATTAATTGACAATTTAGTCAGAGACAACAATATATTGTGGCCCTCTCCTAGCCACCCACCACTCTAAAGGAGTCTCAGATAAAGACTTAATCAATTCTGATTCTATACCTTTAAGAACAATCTCAGATCTATGAGACCACACAAATCCTGTACTGGAGCTGACCCAACTCCCCTAGTTAACCTTATATAACCCATCCATTTCTTAAGGATTCTCTGGGTTGGGGATGAACCAGGGTTTCAGGATGGAATTCCAGAGGCAGTTTAAGGCCTGACCTTAAGGAAAAGAAGAAAAAAGACATTTTTTTGTTAAAATATTCATGTTTCTGCATTTATATAATTGTTACAAAGTCCAATTTTGGGATACAAGGCTGCTCCTTTATTCCTAGTTCCATTATCAGTATCAAACTGGAAAAGATTTCTATGGCTCAAAGCTGATTTTATATGCAAACAAGAAAAGGGAAGAAGGAGGTTGGGAGGGAAAAGAAGAAAGAGAGGGAAGAAAGAAAGGGAGAAAGGGGAAGAGGGAGAGTAAGGGGGGAGAGAAGGGAAAAGAAAGAGAGACAGAGAAAGAAAGACAGGAGGAAGAGAGAGACAAAGACAGAGAAAGACAGAGACAGGATGAAGAGGGGGGGAGGAAGATAGAGACAGAGGCAGAGATAGAGAGAACTAGGATGTCTTAAAAGTACAAAGAACTAAACCCTATAATTATTTTTCCTCCCCATCCACTAAAGGAAGCAAGCCTATCTATTACAGTTTATAGGATCATAAATTCTGAGCCAGACAAAACCTTAAAGAAAATCTAGTCCACTCCTTTATTTTAGAGATGAAAATTTTAGGTCCAAAGATATGAATTGGCAGAGCTGGGATATGAACCTTACCCTTTTACTCCAAATCAAGTATTCTTTCCACTGCACCACACTGCCTCCTGCATGGCAATTATGAGATATCTTAGTGTGGCTCTCCCAGGCTAGGGATAATTGTGGTTAGTTTCATTTATTAAGGATAAATAAAATGCATTTTATAAATGTCTCTGAATCTTAGTCACCTTGGTACCTGACACAATATATATATCTGTATATATATTACATATACATATATATGTACATGTATATCTATATATAAAGTAATATTTTATCGTTCCAAATGCATGCAAAGATATTTTTCAACATTTCCCTTTGCAAAGCTTTGTATTCCAAATTCTTCTCCCTCCCTTCTCCACCACCTCCCTTCCCAACATAGCAAACAATCTGATATGGGTTAAATATGCCTAATTCTTCTAAACATATTTCTATGCACGGTATATTTTTAACAGGTTTGGTAGGACATATAGATTCCTATGTGCAGTTAAGCGACTGAATCCTAAATCAATAGCAAAATATTAAAGCTGGAAGGAACTCAAAGATTGTGTTCTACCTCTGGTTTTTGTTTAGAGAGAGTTGTACGAGAAGGATTTGGAGTAGCTTCATTTCTTATTAGGTTATATTCCTCAGGACTTCTCTATCACTCCCCAGAAATCTCTTCATCCTGGGTACTTATTCTAGACCTGGACTTCACCCAGCAGAACCGGGTCCACCTGGACTTCTCTCCATCCTTATAATACCTGCTCTGACTGAATGGCTCTTCCCAGAACCTGTACTTGAGGAACTAGCAATCTTTCCATTTCTCCTTATGGTGAAATTCAGACTTCCCTATCATAAGCCCCACGTAATACATTTTCTTCTCACCTCACTCTCAGTTTTCTTTTATGTTGTCTTTCCCCACTAGACTGTAACCTCCCTAAAAATAGGAATTACCTTTTTGCTCGTATTTGTATTAAGAACTTAGCACAATGCTTGATACCTCATACATACTTAATAAATGCTTGTTGATTGACTGACAGAAAAGAAAAAGAATTAAGTTTAATAAGGCAAAGGACATTTTGAAGATGGTTTAAACTTATAATGGAGGCCAGAGGTTGAATGCAGGGAAGGAAAATTAGGAATATTTGGGAGAAACTGAGGAAAACTTAAAGAAAAACAATTTCCATGTCCCAATATTATTTCTAGTTCTATGAGAGAAAGTGAGAAAAGGAGCAAGATTAAGGAATAAGGCCTTAAATAAAGAGAAGCATTCAAAAAGAAAGTGGTAAATTGGCAAAGCAAGGTAAGTAAACAAGTTAAGTAAAAGAATAGATTAAATAAAATAAATGAGGGGAAGCTAGGTGGTACAGTGGATAGAGCACCAGTCCTAAATTTAGGAGGACCTGAGTTCAAATGTGGTCTCAGACACTTAATATGTCCTAGCTGTGTGATCCTGGGCAAATCGCTTAACCCCAATTGCCTCAGCAAAAAAATAAATAAATAAATAAAAAATAAAATAAAAGGTAAATAATTTTAAAATTAATCCTATAACAATATATAAAATTGTTGAAACAAAGGAAAGCTCTCAAGTGGAGCTTTCAGTATGGTAAGAGGTGATTTTTTTTTAAGTCTATAAAAAATTTTAACAGGATATTTGGGGAAGGGGAGAAAAGTAAAGTATCAATATCTCAAAACTATTCCAGAAAGACGCTAAGAATCTCAATCAGTGTGTAGAGTAAGGAAAAAATTTATAATGACTTGCACTGGATATGTAATGTTTGTTTGTTTTGTTTGCTTTTATTTAAGCCAGAATCAAAAGAACATCAAGAGATTAAAAGGACAATAATTAGAGGACAAATGTCCTAATTTTTAAAAATGGAAGAAAATAGAATTTGTAAAATTCTTGGGAACTTGACTTTGATTCCTGGGGGAAATCTAGGACATAATCATTAAAGAAATGGTTAGTGAGCATGTCTAGAAAAAAGGAAATGGTGATTACAAAAACCAACATAGCTTCATAAAGAACGGTTATGCAGAACTTATTTTCCTTTTTTTTTTTAAACAGGATTACTAGTCAACTAGCATATCATTGGAATGTGTAGATATAGTTTACCAAAATTTTAACAGAGCACTTGGTAAAGTATCTCATATAAAATAACTCAACAGAAAAGATAATAAAATTTTGATTGGATGATCATTCATTTAAATGGATTGGAAACTGGTAAAAGAATGAAACTCAAAGAACTGTTAAATGGTTCATTATCAACTTGGCATTATGAAAAGTCCCAAAGCTCGACCTTTAACATTTTTATCAGTGACTCAGATATAGGTATAGATGGAACACATCAAATTGGCACATGAAACAGCATGAGGAGGGATAAATAACATACTGGATGTCAGAAATAGAATTCAAGGCTGTAAGATATGTTATATTCAGCCATTGGGCTGAATCTATCAAAATGAAAATCAATAGGGATAAATGTAAGGTCCTACACCAGGACTCAAAAAATCAACTTCACAAGTACAGGCTGGGAAAGGAACCATTAGACAATTTATTTGAAAAGGGCTGGGGATTTTAATAGGCTATAGAATCATTATGAAAGATCAGTAAAAATGACAGAATAAAAGGAAGAAGTATAACCTGGCTGTTCCTAACAACTATTCCAAAAAAAAGATCAAGGAAGAGTACTAGATCCATTAGCAATATTGCAACACGAGAAACCCACAGTGGGCCATTTTTCCACCAGAGGCCAGCACAGAATGAGAGCTAGAGGACAGTGGACATTAAAGAGAGAGCAGATAAAAAGTCCTGAGGCTGAACCTTATAGGGGCATAACTGGTCTGAGGCCTAAAGCTGTACATCAGGACAAGAAGTGGTCACTGATCCAGAGAGGACTTGGTCACTCTCACCCCACAGCTGAGTCATGGATCTATTACAAATGAGCCTGAATCGGTGTTGAGTAAGAAGCAGAAACAGAAATAATAAAGCTGGCATCTGCATTTACTCTGACCCCAGAGCAGAATCTTGGATTCAGCCCATAGACCTGAGCTGAGGTTTGAAGCTGAGGCAGAAAGGTCAGGCCAGACAGCAGTGAGACAGCAGTTCTGTCCCTCTAAACCTGCAGAGCCTTCCATCTTGCAGTTAGAGCCAGTCCACTGTAAAATCAATATGAATCAGCAAGGTGAGATGGCCATTAAGGGGGAAGGAGAGGAAAGCTTTGTAATCTTGGTATGCATTAAGAAAGGTACACCAGACTGTGGGGACTGAGTGTGGATCACAACATAGTATTTTCACTTTTTTATGGTTGTTTGCTTGCATTTTGGTTTCTTTCTCATTTTTTTCCCTTTTTGATCTGATTTTTCTTATGCAGCATGATAATTGTGGAAATATGTATAGAAGAATTCCATGCTTAACATATATTGGATTACTTGCTGCCCTAAGGATAGGGGAAGGGAGGGAGAAAAAAAATTTGTAACACAAGGCTTTCCAAGGGTATATGTTAAAAATTATCTTGCTTATCTTTTAAAAATAAGTTTTCTTTAAAAAAGGAAAAAAGAAAGACATAACTTCCAAAAAAAAAAAAAGTGACAGTGTCTCTACACTTTGCCTTTGTTAGTCTATTATCTTCAGTTATGGATATCACAGTTTAGGAAGAATACTGATAGACAACCAGGATGGTGAAGGACCTTGAGTCCATAATACATGATAGATTTAGCTAGAAAAAAGAAGGCTCATGGGGAACATATGAGCCTTCTTAAAGTATCAGAAGGGTTGTCATCTGGGAGAGAAAGTACCTTAGTTCTGTTTGGCCACTAAAAGCAGAAACAGAGATGACAGGCATAAGTTACGCAAAAAAAAAAAACAAAAGACAGATTTCAGCTTTGTGTCAGGAAGAGGGGGAAGGAAGGAAGGAAGGAAGGAAGGAAGGAAGGAAGGAAGGAAGGAAGGAAGGAAGGAAGGAAGGAAGGAAGGAAGGAAGGCAGGAAGGAAGGAAGGAAGGAAGGAAGGAAGGAAGGAAGGAAGGAAGGAAGGAAGGAAGGAAGGAAATCTTACAACTGTCTAGAATTGAAATGGGCTATCCCAGAAGCCTTCAGGAAGAGGCTACACCACTACTTGTCAATCATGATAATTGCTTTCCACTATGGATTGACTAAATGGTCACAGAGTCCCTCAAAATTTAAAAATGGTTAAAAAATATTTTATAAATCTGGAAACTGAAGCCTAAACATGTTAAGTGATCTAGATAAGGTCATAATTAGTGGTCAAGGTAGGACTAGAAAATTGTGGTCTTTTGACTTCCAAGCCAGTTATTCTTCCATTTCACTATGTTCTGAAACATTTTGAGTTACATTAAATTGTGAGGTCAGTGAAGGCGGCAGTCTTTATTACCAGTGCTTAGTACCATGCCTGGCACATAGTAGATTCTTAATAAATGTTTATTGATTGAATGCCAGAGACCCAAAACAATGTTTTCCATGAGGCCAACTGCCTATTATTAACTTCACTCATTGATTTCTATGACTATATAACACAATATGTAAGGTGGGTTATGTGCCAACTTAGATTTGTTTAAAATTTATAGTTTAAGCTATATACTATAAGCAGGAAAGGGTAAATCTGGAGGCCCAGAGACCTGGCTGTGCCATTTACTATTTTTGTTACCTTAAGCATGTCATTTAATCAAAAAACATCAATGAACCAATCACTTCACCCTCATCTGTAAAATGAGAGACTGGACAAGATGACTTCTATGGTTCCTTTCAGCTCTAATTCTTTAATTGTAAGTCAACTTTTATTTTTTTTTAATTCATTTTTTAAATTTCCAATGAAGATCCACCTTCTCTCCCTATCACCAGTCCATCACTCCCTCTGGAGAAAGCATGAAAAACAAAATCCCTTATTATAAACATTTATAATCAATCAAAACAAATTCTCTCATTGGCTATGTTCAAAATTAAAAAATAAATAAATAAACTCCTTTCATTGCTGCTCACTAACAGCTATTTCAGCAACAAGATGATAGTTCTATTCATTGGCTGCAGTTTCCAGGGGAGTAGAGAGAGAGGATGGGAAAGTCCCAGGACCAAGTGTATTTAAAGTATAAACCAACTCTAATTTGACGGAAAATTTAACACCAAAAGGTGAACTCATATAGGTATTTATCAAGCTCTCTTTTCCCAAACATACATTGCCTATTTTTCTCTTACACTTTTCTTCATATTATCCACCTCCTCCCATCTTTGAGATTGGGATGTCCATTCATTTTCCCTCCATCTATTGAAACCTTACCCAGCTTTCAAAGCTTATTTCCTCCTAAACTTATTTCCTCTGACCATCAGTTCCAGATTATCTCATTCTCTGCATAATTAACCAATTTCAGATCTCTAAGATAAACTGGTCCAACCACATCATTTTACAGTTGAGCGCCCTCCTGAAGGTTAAGTGATTTGTCCAATATCACATTGTAAGCCAAGGATCTCTGTGAATTAGGAGCTCTCTTCACTGTATCAACTATAAATATTTCTTACCTGTACCACTCACTAGGTACTTGGCAGTCATAAAATTTTAGAATTAAATTATATTGTCTAGGTTGCCAGTTTTCTTTTTATAACCAACTATCTTGTCCAGCAAAAAGGTTAAAGCTTCCTGAGAACAGCAACCATTTATTTTATGAGGCTGTAGAATATTAGCACTGAAGAATTATACCAAAAAAGTAAAAAAATGTTATCTGAGAAATTTATGAAAAGGTGATTCATTTGAACAAGAGAAGATGAATGGATAACCCATTTCCTCCACTGGAATCTATAAAACATCAAGAGACCCACAGAACACTGAGTGGCCTCTTTATGGAGAATTTATGGGAAGACATGGATAAGTTTAATGGGAGAAGGTACAAGTGAGTTGCAATCAGTACTCTTGGAAATAATATCCACATCCATGAGTTGACAGATTTATCAAAGTATCAAAACATTAATATGCCAAGCAAAATTCTGGGTATTTAATATGCACTTAATATTAGTGTGCACTTAAATATTGATGGAGTGATTCATTGACTGGCACTATGCTTTTCTCATCAGATTGCCTTCAGGATTTCTCTGCCTTGACCCAGAAACCTCTTTATTCTGAAAGATCATTTCAGTCCTAGAATTCATACCTTGAAAGTATCCTTCACCCTTCAACCCTTCTCTGACTGGATGGTACCCCCATTTAAGGAAGCACCCTGGCTAAACAACTCCTCATTTTTCACTTGGATTTCTTCATCAGCCCCTTCATCCCCTCCAGAAGGTCTCTTCTTCCCTACCTTACTCCCATTTTTTTCAGATTCCTTTTACTCTTGTTACTCACCCTTTAGAATTTCTCTTTAAGAAATCTCCCTGACTGAATATAAATCAACACATGCTATGTTCACTTTTTGTTTCCTTTTTCTTGTTTTTTTTCTCCAATGAATTTTCCCATTTGAACTGATTTTTCTCTCCCAGAATGATTCATAAGGAAATGTTTTTTTATGAAGATACATGTATAACCAGGAAAATTTTTTTAAAGATTTTTTTAAAAAAGAAATCTCTTTAAGGAAATTTTTTGGGGGGAGAGGGGCTTTCATTTGCATTCCCAGAATTCAATATAGTGCCTGGTACATAGTAAATGCTTAATAAATGATTGTTGAATGACAGGCAATTGATCCAAAATACTAAAGGCAAAAACAATAACAAAAAACTGGGTAAGGAAAACAACTAAGAAAACAACTAAGATAAAAATAAAAGTCATTTTGAATATAGAGTTCATTTGAAATCCAACTCAGATTTTATTGGTAATTGAAATACCTTAGTCATCTATTCATTAGTCATTTTAAATTTCCATTGGCTGTGAGGGGGCCACTTTCCACATACCTGACCTGATTGTTTTTCTTCAGCTAAGCCTTCATATATAGCATGAGGAAAAGGTATTAGTACTAAAGAGATTACATAAAAGGAATACCCCTTTGCTTTTCATAAACCATCCTAGATAATAGTATATTAAGATATTAAATGATCTGAAAAATAGTGTAGTTTCATATGGCATAGAATCACTGCCAGCCTAGGGCTGTAACAAATTTCAGTAACTGGAAGAAGCATTAAAAAAAGAGGTATGTAAGCCTTCCATTTAAGCTAATATTATTCACCTGAGTTAATGGAGCACAAAAGGGTGATAGAGAAAAACATAGCAGATTTAGTCTGATTCCTAATCCAAAAGATCTCCAGTCCAGGAAATAAGGCAGTCACCTTTTGGAAATCACCTGAAATGTTTACTATACAATTAGTGCCTTTTGATTTGTAGCCTCTCTTAGGAAGTATTCAAACCAAACAATACCCCAGGTATTTGATTAAATCAGTAAAAACAGACAGCTTCAGTTAACAACAAACTCACTTCCCAGATTGATTATAATAAAAAATTAATGATCAAAGGAACAAAAATAAAAGTCATATCTCATAAGCTATGAGCAACTAGTACTTGGGGGACTAAATAAATAAGTATCTGTGTCTTTTGTCTGAGAAATGAAACTCTTGCAGGGAGTATGATGGAGTTCTTTAAATCTATGAGCTAAATCATTAAATTTTTAGTGCAAGCATTTATACCTTGGAAATCAGCAAACAATACAAATCAGGAATTGGTTTTCTGTTTTGTTGATTCCCTAGATTTAAGAAAGGATGAAGAAAATGTTAATTTTGTAAATTAAGCTAAAAACTATATTGGAGAACTGATTATCCAATATTTGTCAACACATTCTGGCCTTTGAGGCTTTTTTCCCTCAAGTGTCCTGGTATGATGACAAAGAGAGGCAGTTAAGTGGTATAGTGGATAGAGCACTGAGCCTGGAGTCAGAACAATCTGAATTCAAATCTGGCCTCAGTAGCTGTGTGACTTTAGGCAAGTCATGTAACCCTATTTGCCTCAGTTTCCTCATCTGTAAAATGAACTGGAAAGTGAAATTGCAAATCACTCCAGTTTCTCTGTCAAGAGTTGGATATGACAGAAATATGTCTAAACAGCAAAAATGATGATGATGATGATGGAAAGAACACTAGCTCTAGAGCCAGATTCTGGGTTCAAATTCTTTTTCTGATGCTTATTACCTGTAGACAGATACTTATATCTGTAATGTCCCCAGACTTCAATTTCCTCATCTTTAAAATAAAGAGGTTCTACTATATAGTACAGAAACAAAAACAAGATTTGAGTTCAAATCCAGATACTTACATTGGAGAATAGCAAACTATTCCCCCTAACTTCAATTTCCTCGTCTCTAAAATAAAAAGGTTCTACAGATGGAATAAAGAAGATCTGAATTCAAATTCAACCTCAAATGCTATGTGGTCCTGGGCAAGTCATTTAATCCCTATTTTCCTCAGTTCTTCATCTGTAAAATGGGAGTACATTAGAGATCAAAATGGCAATCTACTACACTATCTTTGCCAAAATTTTTATCAAACTGTTCACAAAGAATCAGATATGACTCACTAAAAATAAGATGTCTCCCAAAGTTCCTTCCAGCTCCAGAGATGGATCCTATTAATAGGATAGATACAAATTATGGAATATGGGGGATTACCCAGGTTTTACCATTTATTAAAAAGAAAAAAAAAACCTATTTTCCCCTGTCCAATCATGGGACAATGCCTCTAATAATACTTAATATAATTAGCATATATTTAGGATTTTAGTTTTGTTTGGCTTCTATCTTGTCATTTATACTATACCTAAGTAAATCCAATCTTAGGAATAATCCATTTAGAGCTGTCATAAACTCTGCTCTAACTTTTTTTTTAGCTACAGACCTTGAAATTTATGAAGGCTATTTAAATTCCATGTTATGACAGTCCATATAATTAATGAACATTTGTCCTTCCCACAGGTTTTGGGTTTGTTTTTTGGGGAGGGAAGGAGGAGAATTATTGGGTTTTTTTAATGTATATTTAATACAAATCATTCAGTTCCAAAAATAGCCTTTACATTTTAAGTTAATATCCTGCCAAATCACTCTGTCTGAAGCCAGACAGAACAAATAAAGAGTCCTAAAACATGTGAACCTGTTCCAGGAATCTTGTTGAAATCTTAGCCCTGAATACAAAATAAATCCACATAAATCATCAGCATTTTTATACATCACCAACAAAATGCAACAGCAAGAGATACAAAGAGAAATTCCATTCAAAATAACTCTCAATAGTATAAAATATTTGGGAATATATCTGCCAAGGGAAAGTCAGGATCTATATGAGCAAAACTACAAAACACTCTCCACACAAATAAAGTCAGATCTAAACAATTGGAAAAACATAAAGTGCTCTTGGATAGGTCGAGCGAATATAATAAAGATGGCAATACTACCTAAACTAATCTATCTATTTATTTAGTGCTATACCAATCAAACTCCCAAGAGATTATTTAACTGACCTAGAAAAAATAACAACAAAATTCATCTGGAAAAACAAAAGGTCAAGAATTTCAAGGGAATTAATGAAAAAAAAAAAAATGCAAATGAGGGTGGCCTAGCTGCACCGGATCTAAAACTATATTATAAAGCAGTGGTCACCAAAACCATTTGGTACTGGATAAGAAATAGAGTAGTGGATCAATGGAATAGGTTAGGTTCACAGGACAAAATATTCAATGACAATAGTAATCTAGTGTTTGATAAACCCAAAGACCCCAGTTTTGGGGATAAAAACTCACTATTTGACAAAAACTGCTGGGATCATTGGAAACTAGTCTGGAAGAAATTAGGCATTGACCCACACCTAACACCATATACCAAGATAAGGTCAAAATGGATTCATGATCTAGGCATAAAGAATGATATTATAAACAAATTAGAACAATGTAGGATGGTTTACCTCTCAGACCTGTGGAGGGGGAAGGAATTTGTGACCAAAGAAGAACTAGAGGTCATCATTAATCACAAAATAGATAAGTTTGACTATATCAAGTTGAAAAGTTTTTGTACAAACAAAATGAATGCAGACAAGATTAGAAGGGTAGCAGTAAACTGGGAAAATATTTTTACATCCAAAGGTTCTGATAAAGGCCTCATTTCTAAAATATATAGAGAATTGACTCAAATATATAAGAATTCAAGCCATTCTCCAATGGATAAATGGTCAAAAGATATGAACAGACAATTTTCAGATGAAGAAATTGAAACTATTTCCAGTCACATGAAAAGGTGCTCCAAGTCACTATTGATCAGAGAAATGCAAAGTAAGACAACTCTGAGATACCACTACACACCTGTCATATTGGCTAAAATGACAGGAAATGATAATGATAGCTGTTGGAGGGGATGTGGGAAAACTGGGACACTGATACATTGTTGGTGGAACTGTGAACGGATCCAACCATTCTGGAGAGCAATTTGGAGCTATGCTCAAAAAGTTATCAAACTGTGCAGACCCGTTGACCCAGCAGTGTTTCTACTGGGCCTATATCCCAAAGAGATTTTAAAGGAGGGAAAGAGACCCACATGTGCAAAAATGTTTGTGGCAGCCCTTTTTGTAGTGGCAAGAAACTGGAAATTGAAAAGATGCCCATCAATTGGAGAATGGCTGAATAAATTATGGTATATGAATGTTATGAAATATTATTGTTCTGTAAGAAATGACCAACAGGAGGATTTCAGAGAGAATTGGAGAGACTTGCATGAACTGATGCTGAGTGAAATCAGCAGAACCAGGAGAACATTATACACAACAACAAGACTATACGATGATCAATTTTGATGGACATGGTTCTCTTCAACAATGATGTGATTCAAACTAGTTGTTCTGCGATGAAGATAGTCATATACACTCCAGAGAGTGAACCACAACACAGCATTTTAACGCTTTCTGTGAATATTTCCATGCATTTTGTTTTCCTTCTTAGGTTGTTTTTTTTCTTCTTCTCTTCTAGATCTGATGTTTCTTGTGCAGTAAGATAACTGTATAGATATGTATACATGTATTATATTTGTCATATAATTTATCCTATTTAGCATGTATTAGATTACCTGTCATCTAGGGGTGAGGGGTGGGGGGAAGGAGGGGAAAAGCTTGGGAAAAAAAAAGTTTTTGCAAAGGTCAATGTTGAAAGGTCACTCATGTTTTGTAAATAAAAAGCTTTATATATATATATATATATATATAAAAGAAATTAATAAAAAAAAAATCTTAGCCCTGAAAGAGATACCAGACATTGTCAAGTCTGGGTGAAGAAGGCACCCTGTTTAAAGGCTTTTTATTTTGTTTTGTTTTATTTTGTTTTAAAGGACCCTAAGTAAAAATCAAGTGAAGATAATGTCCAATCAGTAGATTCTCCCAATAGAAATTTCAAAATTTAGACTGATTTGAATTCTTAGGAACTAATTTAAACTGTTGCAACTTGGTCATTTAGGGAAATTTTACTTTCCCACCAGCAGACAAGAGCAAGTTTTTTATTCTTAGCTTTTCCATTGAATGACTTTGTGACCTTGGGCAAGCCTCTGTGGACCTCATCTGTAAAATTAAAGAACTGGACTAAATTATTTCTATGATATTTTCTAATTCTTTGTATCTATCCACATACCAGAACTTTTTAAACTTTTCCCATTCTTGACCCTTTTCATCCAAGAAATTTTTATGTGACCTCAGATTTATAAGTATATAAAACAGGTATAGAAATCAAACACTGATAATAAATCATAATTTCATGACCTCCACATTCAGTTAGAAGACCTCACATGGAGTCACAAACCAGTTTAAGAAAATGGGCTATATTCACAGGAGGATATATTCCTGTGAAGTTGAGAGGAAAGAGGCTTCAATTTTGTAGTCTCATTAGAATTCACATTTATACAGTACTCTGATGTTTTTATAAGGCCTTTTATATATACAGTTGCATTTAATCTTCACAACAACCTTGTAAGGTAAGTAGTTCAACTTTTTTTTTTTAAATTTGGACTTTACCTATAATTCCATTCTTATAGGCTACCAGGAGGAAATGCTTTCTACCAATGGAGTTTCAAGCTGAGGCTGCCACTACACAATTTATACTCTTAAAATAGTTGTCTAGGGTATTAAGGCTAAATTATTTGCAAGTGTGAGCCAGAGGCAGCCCTATAACCTAGATCTTCTTTATGTTGAGGCTGACTCTCTAACCACTATGGATAGCTACCTCTCTAATGCAAATTACTATTCATTAGCACATATTTAACCTATATCAGATTGCTTGCTGTCCTTTGGAGGGGGAAGTAAGGGAGGGAGGGAGAAAAACTGGAACACTAAGTTTTACAAAAATTGAATGCTGAAAACTATTTTTACATGTATTTGGAAAAATAAAATACTATTGCAGAAAAAAAAATGATATCCTTATTAGATCTCTAGTTGAAGGGTTTTGCCCAAGACAAAGTAGCTGAGTATAAGTAGCTAACCTCACTGGGTTTTCTGTCTCCAAATACAGTGATCTTTCTGCCAAACCACATTGGCAAACATATGACATTACCCCCAAAATAGGCTCCTCTGCCTCCATTTCAAGTGGGGAATTCCAGATACCTTGATCTGAGCCCACAAAGTTCCCACTCAGGAGGTCTTCCTGAGGACCATTTTCAATAACCAGAATATGAGTTCCCGAAAAAAGATGAAGATGATCAGTCCAAAGAGGTCTTCTTAGCCATATTCATACCATGAACAAACAAAGCATAACTGGAAAAAAAAACACAGAGGAAAAACTTGCCTATGACTGAAATCAGTTAGACAAAATGATGCTCATTCTGTCCGTTTTATTTTTAAATTAAAAGAATAGTTAGTTTTTCCACTGAAGAGTAGAGCTTAGAGATCATTTTGTCTAATTCCCTCCTTTCACAGGTAAGGAAAATGAGCTACAGAATGCATTAAATGGCTTGCTAAACATAGCAGAGTCTGGACTAGGATTTGGATTTTTTTTTTTTTTTTTTGATTCTTAATCCATTGTTCTTTCAACCAAGCTGATTCAAGCTTTCTTCACTGACATCCCCCTACACACACACACACACACACACACACACACACACACACACTCACGGTTTAAAATCCACAGGGGAAAAAAGAAATTTTTTTTTTTATAATTCAAACCTCCTAATACAGTATATCACCATTTTTAAAAATTTAGTCGCTAGAATGGGAAAATCTAGGATGTCCACTTCCCTGTTCAGCTTTTCTTCCTTCTTTCTACACACACGCGCACACACACACACACACACACACACACACACACACACACAAAACCAGAAAAAACAAGATCATTATCTTCCCAGCAGGGACAAAGTGAGACAAATAAGCGAAAGCAGCATTCTCCACTATTTGACGTCATTGGATACGCACATTGGGTGAATGTGAGCAGCTGTTGCCTAGGCTACGGGACCTGTGGTTCATTCTCTAGATAAGGGCATCTATCCAATCTAAGCCTCCTGGGACAATTGAAAGACAGTAGCACTAAATATTCATGTCTGATCATCCTGCATTGCTGGGAGGATTTTAAAAAGAAGGCTGAAAACTGGGGCCAAAAGGCTTCTTTTTTCAGCCTATTAACACCACCAAATACTGACCATCACCTAGTTCATTCAGGATCTGTCAAGATTTAAGGATTAAAGGGTTTGCAACCAATCAGAAGAGGATGAAATGTATGGTCAAAACAAATTCTCTGGCATAAAAATGAAGCCCAGCTTGGAACAAATAGTGGCAGAAAACAAGCCTATTAGGTACATTCTTAGTCATCATAGCAATAATCATAAGATTGAGAAGGAACAGTCACAGGTTTCTGAATAATCCCGGAAGGGTTTTTGTAATGTTAAATTAAAATCTCTAAAGTGGATTAGTCCTACCACAGTTGTTTTTCACTCCCCAAAGACCTACTTAAATGCCAATTTGAAGGTAAGGTGAAACTAGCAGACCCTCTTCTAGTCAAACTGATTCTCCCATTCTCAATTAAAAGGGGGAAAAAAAACCTATAGAAGTTAACCATACCAAATTACATGATTTGGAAAAGAAAGGGAAGATTAGGAAATTGGAAGGACAGGAACAAACTTAAAAAGAGTGAGAAGAGGGGTGGTCCCAAAGCACTGCTATTTAAAGGGCAGCAAAAATTTAATATATCCACACTTTCAAATTTGTAAATTCAAGACCAAGTGAGCAAGAGTAATTAGTTTAAATGGAACCTACCAGATCAAATGTTTTTGCTCAAATACCTATAAGTGAGCCACAGCAATAACTAATCCTCCTACTCAATTGAATTTGTTACAATCACCTTGCATTATTTTCCCAAAGATGTTCTGAAGGGACCTACCAGCTGGCTCCCAGGCACATTTTGTGCTATCCTCCAGCTGCCAAAATGACTAATTACAGCTCTAGATCAAGGATGGTACATTTACTTCTTTGAGAGGAGAAACTAGCTTTTGCCTTTTTGTATCCCCAAAGCTAAGCACAATACCAAGCACATAGTAGAAGTTTAATAAATGTTTATTGCCAAGCATAAATATTCATGTATTTTTTCCAGATGATTTATAGAGCATCTTTCTCTACAGAGCCTATGACTCTTTCCACCTAGTCATTATACAAAAAATATTAAAGAATTCAACAATTTGCCTTGCACACAAAAATGGTGGTTTCTCAGATAAAAATTAAATCTGCTTCTTTTCCTTTGAGTCCCTTCACATTTTAGAAAGGGTCAATGGATGAAAAGTGTGATGCATTTGCTTTGCTTTTAAAATGGAAGATAGGAGGAAACTAGATTTGTCAAGGGCAAAAGCAAATAATTAATAAGCTCCTGGGAACAGAGAGTACATTAGCTATAAAATGAAGACTAAAATCAGTTTACTATAAAAAAAAAAAGCTTCTGGACTATTCCTACATCTTTAATAAAAAGGGGCTATCAAAGTTTTGCAATGTGAAAAAGGTCCATTTGAAGAGGGAAATGATTATTTTTATGTGGTAAATTTAACTTTACAAAGAGGTTCTTATGGATCAAGGTCTCCTGCTGTTTTTTGTTGTCATGAACCCCTTTGGAAGTATGCTGGACTGCTTTCTTAAAATAATGTTAGGGGCACAGACAGAGGGGATATTTAAATAACAAATGAAAGAAATTCTAATTTTCAGTTAGAGTTTACTAAAAATAAAGATGTAATTTTTTCCCATTCAAATTCAAAGGCCCCTTGAAATCTATCCAGAGATTCCAGGTTAAAAAACCTCTGCTATACTGTTTTTTTTTTTTTTTGTTCAAAACAAGTAATGAAAGCATTTGAATATCATTTTATAAAAATCTTGGAAAAAACTAAAATATAAAGAAAGTCATAATAAAATACTTAAGATCCTCCATATCCTTGTAATCTAAAAACTCTCTGATTTTTTTTGGTGCTGTCCCCTATTAAAACTGGCTCTTTCTGTTCTAGCCAACCTTTCTTATATATAACCTTTTCTTATAATTTCTGGAAGCTTCCACACTTAACGCAGGGAAGCCACCCAATCTCTGTGCCTATGACATCATGGAAAACCAATCAGATTGTGCTTGGGCTAGCACTAGGTAGTCCTTTTCCTCCTCATATAACCCCTATTGAATATGCATACTCTGGTTCTGGTGTGGTGTTGGAGACCTGCTAATATCCTCCATAGCTGTTCCTGATCCCCTGCTCCTGCTCCTGAATATACACATTACAACCTTTAAGCTTCCTCTTATGAAAATTATGATGACCTCCCTAATAAAAGCCTATTGCTTTAATCATATCTTTAATATGTAAAGGTCTAACCTGTTCTTTTTCAAAACTTAAAAATGTCTAAAAATAGTTGGAAGAGGATACAATTTCTTCTTTTTTAATTAAATTTTTTTTGAGGATATAATTTCTTGATGAAAGAGATCGTCTCCTAGTCGATGGTTGCCTAGAACACTGCAAGTTTAAATGGCTTCCATAGAGTCAGAAAGTCAGTCTTTATGAGAGGCTTTCCTGATTATGGAACCAGATCTATCTACCTATACCACAAAAGCCTTAAATTCTCATTGGCATTTTTACTTCAAGAAGTCATGATAATGTGAGAGCCTTAAAACACATATATATCTTCCCCCTTCTAATGTCAATAAACCTTTATCTAATCATGACTTTTTTGGAGGCTTTCCAATTCTCTTTCCTTTTCTGGTTCCATATCAATTTTCATTGAGAATTAATGTACAAATGTTGTTTTTTGGCTTTTCAGGAAATTTCAACCTTTTGTCAATTTTTCATCCAAAAATTCCTTTTGCTGACCATGTATCTATTAATCTTAATATAGAACTCAATATAGGTCCCTGAAGAAGAAGGAAATCTAAATATAGCCTTTGGCCCAATACTTAAACTAAATAGTTCCTGAATGGCACCAAGAACATTTTCAAAACTCCTTTTATGATTAAGTTGTGTAGAAGCAAGCTAGAAAGGGGGGAGGAAAAATAATAATGAGCTACCCAACCAACTGAATGAAAGGAATCTCCTCTCCAACTTGAACAAATACTCATGAAAATTTTTCTAAAGATTCATTTCTCTGGAAAGATCATTTCTCTACTACATGTAAAATGCTGACCAGCTGTGTAATGTATGATACAAGGAGAGTATGGGGAGATCCTAAAGGAAGTTCAACTTAATTTAGTATCTCCATGCTTCACACAATAATAACAAGCATTTATATAGCACTTAAAGATTTGCATAGCATTGTACACATGTTCCTATAAAGTATTATTAGGTGCTATTATTACCCCCATTTTACAAATGAGGAAAGTGAGGTTGGGAGTAATTTGTCCAAAGTTACACTGAATCTTGAATCCATCACCACACTATCAGAATGTAGGTAGGTAGTATGCTTCATCTTTGGTCCTTTGTCATCATAATTAGTTATAAAATTCATCAGAGTTCCTAGCCCTTTTAAAGTTGATTTGTGTCTCCAATAGATTTTTTTCAAATCCTTCCATAGGAGTCTTCCAGACTTCAAAGTCAGTATTCTTACCTATTCAGCCATCTAGCTAAATAGCTGCTTAAATTTTCCATAAAATTAAGACTTTATCTTTTTTGGAAAATTGATATTGGCATTAGAGTCCATTATCAAGGAAGTTAATAATTATAGAGATATAGCTACAGCTGATAGAGATACAAATAAAAAAGTGGTGGGCCAATAAGGATGGTGGACCAATAAGGATGTGAGAATAAAGGATAACAGATAGCCAGAAGACTACACTGGTACCTATAAATTTTTAGGGAAAAGGCTTAATGGAAGGCTTTGAGAACAATGGGCAGATCTTCTGTGAAAACTCAAGGGGAGCCATAATCAACTTTTAAAGGCTTAGGAACTCTGATCATTATAATAACCAATCATGATGTTAAAGGACATGAGGAATCATAATAGCTACCATCTTCTAACAGAGCAGGGATAGATTAAAGAGGCAAAACAAAGCATGATTGAGGAGAGAATCTGTTTTGCTTGACTATGCATATTTGTTAGAAAGATTTTGTTTATTTTTTCTCAATGAGAAGGGAGTAGGAGATGGAGAAAATAAATGCTTGCTAAATGTTTGTTAATGAAAATTTTTTTTTTACTCTGTGGGAAAACATGGATTAAGTATCAATTACACAGAATGAGAAGGCATAGTTGAATTGTCATCTATCCAAATGGAGAGAATATACAAATCAATGTGAAACCCATAGCAATGAAGAAAAATTACATTAATTCATCAACCAATTTATACACAGTTACAATAGTCATTTTTCCTTTAGTAAATGAATTGGTTCTAATTAGAAATTGGTTGTCATCAGTGAAGTGAGTTTCCCCAAGAATATGCTTACCTGAGTAGAGAACAAACAACCAAAAAATCTTCTTTAAGAAAAGAAAGCAAAATTCTTTTCCTATGGATTAGTTAGGGTAGGGTACAGTAAATTATCCAACATAATTTGTCATTTTCTATTACATGAAAAGGTGTATTCAACACTAAAAATCATTAGAAAACCCACATATCCAACTCTTGCCATCAAAATGGTATAGTGCTCCATGCTTAACCAATACCTTTCAGAAATGCCTTGGTTCTCTGAATGATATAGTATTTTTATAAAAATCTATCTGTTTACTTCATTGATATGGTTGCAATCTCATGCCACAAAGTCAGGCAAATTGTCATGCAACTGATCAGGTTGGAAAATCACATTTAAACAAAGAACTAATAAAATTATATTTACAATCTTCTGAAAGACAAATCTCAATAGGAAAAACTGTCTTTGTCCCCAGTGATGTTATTAGGTTCCAACAAATGAGTAATACAACAGTCTTAAATATTTCCTAATAAGAAGACTAGCTAATAACTAATTATCTTGATCTAACTTCAGCTTATATAGATGTCACAGAACTGAGATGTTCCAACTGAGTTTTCCAAAGGAAGATTATACTCTATTGTACCTTCTACCTTGGTTTCACAAGCAGTTATCCTAGTCTCTACAGAAAAACAAAAAACAAAAAACAAAATCTTGATTTACCTAGTTGTCTGCTATTGCCACACCATAATATATGCTAAATAGTTTTCATAAACCTTAATTCTTACCATTAGGGTCCTTCTTAAGAAGTCTTCTTCACGGCAGCCAGAGTATTACTGATAAGACTACTCTATTCTGCTATGGTTACATGCCTTACTCATGAAACCTGATACCTTCTCTAAAATGAACTTGAAAGTAGGTAACCTTTTCCTGATTCCAATACAGCAAACATTACATATATACACTTTAAAATATATTATGGAGATTTCAGTATGTAAATAATAGAATTCTACGAGGACCAGAATGGTCTCCCAGTTCAAGTCATGCAGTGAATATAGAATGGAATATTATGCAGAGCTGATTAATTAATGTTGGGGTGTATGCATAAATCAGTTTAATTAACTTCAGTCTCTGTCCTATTGTGATTTGAGATGGAAAATGGCTAATGGTGATAATCCTGTAACATTACCTACCTATCTCTTCCTTTCTGATTCTGCAGGACATGACAACATACTCTATAGAAACCTAGAGTGGAAAAACACCTTCTTCTATCTCCCTTCTTGATTGAATTTCAGAAGAGAATCTTTAAGCCACAATTAGCCCCATATATGCAGCTACTCATAGATTTGGCTTTAAATATAAGCAGTCACCTACCTTGTGTGATTTACAAGGTCACTGGAAAGCCCTCCCTCCCCCATTCAAAAATATCTCTTCCAATAGATCCAAAAAGGCTGAAATGCTTTCATTCTTCATTTGGTGTCTAGAGACAAAAAATGCAAATGCTTCCAAAAGTGTAAATGACCTCCATTGACAGTTAGACCTGGATTTATTTATCAGATAGACTAGAAAGGTTTCTGAGGCTCTGAGGGCATGAGACTCAGGATAAATTTTGACAGTTGAACATAAAAGAGGAATTTTGGAGTATGGGCACAGCCTGGGAAAAGATTTGGGACTGCAGTAGGGAACCTGGAAAGCTACGTGACTGTTTTAAGAACAGTGGGATGTGAGGGAAGGGGTACAAAAAGTAAGAAAGAACAAAAAAGGGAATGATGAAGCCTCACTACCTATCATCATACTTTTCAGTGAAGAGTATATGTGACTGAATAAATAAGTTGAGAGCATATTCTTCATTCCCAGAAAGAATGTCTAGGGATATGTAGTTGCTTCATCACTTCCCATCCCCTATGAATTGAAGGAGCAGGATCCTCATTATCCTTGAGAAAGAGAGAAATGCTGGGAGGGCTGAAGTAGGGTATAAACCTTGAGAGGTTTATATAAACTCTTAATTTCCGTTGCATATATATGCAGAAGATTCAATTCACTATGCATTTATTAGCCAATTGCTGTGTGCAAACAAAATAATTAGACGTAAGTACAATAATAAGCATGTAAGATGTATTCTGAAAGATCTCATTTTTTTAAATTTCAATTTTAAATGTTTAATTATGCATCACTTTCTTCTATGTGTTTTGAAAACCTTTGAGTTCATGGAGTCTCAGGCTCCATGTACCTAAAATCATATTTGTAACTGAGGAAGAGGAAAAGGGATAGTCATAAATTCCTAAATGATTGAAATCTGATCATTTTGACCTAATACAACATACTTGGATGAAATATCAGTGGTCTCTAAAAGTGGCTTAAGGAAAAAATCTAAAGATAATCAACCAAATAATGGTCTATTCAATAACTATTGTGACCATTGCTTTAATATACGTGATAGCTTGTCAAAGTTCTGCATTTAATTGTACAGATTCCTCATTGAACCATTGAAAATTCACAAGATAAAAAAAAAAAACCCTTTGAGCTTTTTAAGCTAAATGCAAAAAGGAACTGCAGAATAGAAAGAAAGATTTTTATATGAGTACATTTATAAATGGAAAATAACAGTCAGTTCAGGCTACTGACCTTTTCTAATTTTTCAAAATGCTCCCGAAGAAATTTCATGGGACGATCAGGTTTGGAGATGCAAAGATTTACAATGCACTCTTTCAAAAGCTGTTGAATGTTATGCTTCTGGACATAGAGTTCACATCCTTTCAGGCTCTCATCTTCTTCTAGGTTATAGGAGGAAGAAGAAGCCATCTTCAAACCTTGATGAAAGAAAGGAAAAAAAAGGAAGGGAGAGAGGTAGAAAAGAAGAAAATGAAGGAGGGAGGAAAAGAAAGAGGAAAGGAGGCAGTGAGAGGGAGGAGAAAGGAGGAAGAGAGATAAGGAGGAAGGAAAGAAGAGAATAATGGAGAAAAAGAAAAGAAGGAAAAGAGAAAAAGAGCAGGAGAGCACATGGAAGAGGGAAGGAAGAGAAAGAAGGAAAGGAAAAAGGAAGAAAGGAAGGAAGGGAAGGAGCCAATAAGGAAGGAAAGAAAGGGAGGGAAGGAAGAAAGGAGAAAGAGAAAAAGAAATGGTACAAAATATGCTTTTGAATTTTTTACTTAGGGACTTCATACTACATCTAAAATATTTTAAGCAATTTTAACAGTTGTGGCTCTTTGAAATGGATATCAAAATCAAACAGCATTTTCTTCCAAATAATTTAGCATTTAGCAATTCCCAGGAGATTAATATGAATAATTTGCTTTTTTTTTTTACCTCTAATCGGATACCCACGGAAAGACAAGAGATTTTTATATTTTCATTATTCCTGAATCAAATAAATAGAAGGGGTATTCTTTGGAACCAAGAATGAAATGCTGAGATTTAGGTTGAAGGAAGCAGTGATGTCTCCACTAGACTATGGCAGACGCAGCTAAAATCACACAAATACTTGCTCTGCACATATGCAACCCTGAGTTTTTAAAAGGACTGTTATGTGAGATGATCAAATATAGTCACAACCCACAGCTTATTGTATCAAGCTGTGACAACTCTAAAGAGGAGAAAAGAGAGAGAAGGTCTGGGAAGATTTTTGTTTTTTTAATTTTTTAATGCTTAATAGTAACCTATGGAATAAATAAAAAAGAAGAGTTTTCTTTGTGTAATAACATACATTGTATATACATCATGAAGAATGTGGACAAAGAAGGAATCTTGGGAGTTCATCTTATCCATCCCCCTGCCTGAAGAGAGGAAGAAATTTAAAATTTTCTAGATACATAAGACCCTATTTTATTTTTCCAAGGTTCCAGAATTCTATTTAACAAGCTCCCACTCTAATATTTAATAACTCTGCCTGAGGTTTCAGAAAACTCCAATCTCCCACCAATATAGCTTCATATTATGAAGGCTGAGAGAAATTTGGCTCCCAGTGGGATTAAACCTTAATGCTGCAAGAATTCCCAGGGAAAAATCATTTCCATTTCCATCCTTTTCAACACCAAGACCAGTCCCCTACATTCCTTACATTATCCGCAGGGGAAGGGAGGGAGAGAGAGCAAAAGACACTCTCATTAAGAACTATATAGTAGCTCACTTCCTCCCGAGGGACAAAATGGGGAAAGCCTTCAGTGGCCTTCAGGTCCCACAAGGATTGCAATATTCTTTTCAATGTCTCATCCCCTGAGTGTGTGGGATGGAAGTGGGGTGGAAGGTATGTTTTCATGTCAACCACAGACCTCCGGCATTTTTCAATCTCCTATATTTAGGGATGGGGGCAAAAGAAGGGCTCTTTTCGTGGCCTGGCGCAAACTGAATTCCCCACCCCTTAGGCATCCCTCAAACTGGAAGTGGCGGAGGGAGTGAGGCAGGAGGCTCTGTCCAGTCTGAGGAGGCGCCTGGGGCAGCAGTTCCCCAAGCCTGGGAGGGAAGGGGGGGGACAGCTGCTGGTCAAGGACTGCGGTTTCTGTCCTAATCCAACGTCCTATCCGTAGTGGTGAGACTGGGATTGGGGGCGGGGAGGGGGGGGTGCAGTGGGCGGTGGTGGGAAGGCAAGCAGAAGAGATGGGAATTGGGGGTTGGGGGATCAGATTCCCCAGCTTTGATGGGCAACCGTGGGGCTGAGGGGCAAAAAGTCGGGTTAAGGGGCTGTCAGAGGGTTAAGGGAAGCAGCCCCAGGGAAAATACCTGGATGAGATGCAGCGACAGAGCGAGCTCCGCGGCGACAGCAACCAGAGAAGCAACAGCAGAGGCAGCGACGGCAGGCAGCGGCAGCAGCGACGGCAGAGGCGGCAGCTCCTGAGCTTCGGGTCTCCGCACTGCAGCCGGCTTCCAGCCCCTCCTCCCTACAGCCGCAGAGGTTGTACGGCGGACAGCAGGGCGGGCTCCAGCAGACTGTCCGCAATGGGAGGCCCCCTCTCTCGCTCCCTCCCCGCCCACGGCCCCCACCCCCGCTCCGCCCCTCCCCTCCTGGCTGCAGGTTAACGGCCCCTGCGACGTACTCCAATCACCCCCCAAAAAATATTTGCCCTTAAAGTCTCGGGCCTGTCATTCACAGGGGCCAATCCCCTTTTCAATGTTCCCCCTTTTCTTCTCAGCCATTTCGATACCACCCACCCACTCAGAAAATGTCGCATCCAATTATCCCCCTTTTCTCTGCTTCTTAACCAGAGAATCCTGCTGAAGCCATTTCTATCGACATTGAGAGAGACTGATGACCAGGGACAGGCATAGAACCTAGGATTCTGTTCTGGTTGTCACTGAACCTCTAACACATTTTTTAGATACACACCTGTGGCCTGCTTAGGCCAAGTTCGTTCATTTTCTTCCTCCCAGACAGCATCGTGGTCAAGATTAACAGAAAGAGTACTAGGCTATGAATTGAGAAGCCAAGAATCTAGAACTGGCTTCAACATTAATTACCAAGGCTTTGGAACTCTCTGGGTCTCTATTTCCTCAACCCTTAAAGAAGTGAGACTAGAAGATCACTAAGACCCTTTGCAATTTCAGCATTCTAGGAGTCGGAGTTGTTCACCCTAGCTAGGTCTTCCCTCCCACCCTTCCACCCTACTCCATTTCCTTCAACAGGAGACAGAATTGTAAACTACTAAACCTAAGTGCCATCAAAACACCTTCATCCACACAAATGTTGGCCCGAGCAACAGAAAACTACAGATATCTCCTTTTAAGCATTCCTCTCTGATCACACATGCTGTCGATGTCTTCTGTCATAGAAGATGTTAATCTCATAAATTAATCTTAAGGTGTAATGAAAAGAATTTGACTGTGGAGACATAAGAGATCTGGCTTCAAAGTCCATCTCTGAAACTTGCCATATGACCACTGACAAGCCACAGGAGGTAAAAAATGTAATTAGCATTTATATAGGACTTTAAGGTTTGGAAAATACAAATATTTCTACATTTGATCTTCACAATCACTTTAGAAAGTAGATGTTATTATTAACCACCTTTTGTTGTTTGTCCTTCATTCTCAAAGACTGCTATGGTATTAGGGAGGTTATACCATGATAGGCAAGTGAATTGGATTTGAGGGATGGAAAACTGTGCAAAGTCACAAGCCTCATTTTTTTCTCCAGAACCATCTGGGCCCAGATATAAATCAAGAAGACTAGAGATGGCTCTTTTCAGATAAGAAGGAAACTGGTTTAAGTGGTTTTCCCCAGGGACATATAGCTGGTAAATGTCCATAGTCAAATTTGAACTCAGGACTTCCTAGTCCAGCATTCTCTTCACTACACTGCCTAGCTGCCTCAGAATTTTAAAGGTTGAAGGGATATCCATGGTCACTTACTCCTTATAACATACCTGAAAAATGATATTGTCTAGTCTCTGCTTGAAAACCTCAGGTGAAAGGGAGTCCACTACCCCTAATTTCCTTATCTGCAAAATAAGGAAAATAATATCACAAAGGTTGTTAGTGGTGTGGCCCTTCATTCTCAACTAAGTCCCTGACATCAGGGAGGTGATGCTATGACATGCAAGTGAGTTGGATTTAAATGAGAGAGGACTGTGCAAGGTCACTTGTCTCACTTTCCCCTCGGAGAATCACAATCTCCCTTCCAGTCGCACCCCTAGCTGCTAATGCCTTCCTCTTTCAAATTAGTGTCCCTATTAACTTTTTGACAGTTATTTTCCTGTAGTCCCTCCTTTTAGAATATACACTCCTTGATGGAAAAAGGACTTAATTTTTGCCTTTATTTGATATCCCCAGTGCTTAGTACAGTGCCTGGCAAATGCTTTTGTTGTTGTTTAGTAATATTTTCAGTAGTGTCCAACTTTTCATATCTCCATTTGGAGTCAAAATTCTAGGAAAAATCCTGAAGTGGTTTGCTATTTTCTCCTCCAGTTAATTTTACAGATGAGAAAACTGAAGCAAACTGGGTGAAGTGCATTGCCCAGGGTCACTTAGTAAGTGTCTGAGGTCAGATTTGAATTCAGAAAGATGAATCTTCTAATTCCAGGCCCAGCAGTCTATCCACTGTGCCATCTAACTGCCTGGCACATAGTAAGTGATTTCACAGGCAGTAAGTCTGAAGGCTTAGATCATCATGAAATATCAATGAAACTATTTAGATTTCTATCTAAACACAATTCTCTTAAATTTCCTCAAAAAAAAAAACCCTTTTTTTAACTGTGGATTATAAAGGATATGACTATTTGTTCTTCCTTATTTATGTTTTTTCAATGTTTCTTATTCAAGGACGTAAAAAATCCCTGAACTGGTTACATATATCAGAGATGTCTGTCTTAGCCTGTTAACCTCTAGTGAGCAGGAATTCAATTCAGCATTTATTGAGGCCTCCTCCCTGCTTCAAAATACAATATTAGGTCCTCAAAGGGATAAGGTGATGAGTAAGTTCTTGTCCTTGAGAATCTTCTGAAAACTGCCATCCCAGATGGTTCCTTTTGGTGGCTAAACCAGATCCTTGTATAGGCCATAGGGCCCTAAATGTAAAATAGTTATTTTCCTGTTGTCTCACCATTAGGATGTGAGTTCCCTCATCTCAGAGGCTATTTCTATGTTTTTCTTTGTATCCCCACAATTGGTATAATCCCTATAAGTGATCAATAAGTTATTTAACATGGAAAGTAGTTTAGAGGTCATCTAATTAAAACCCTCATTTAACAAATGAGAAAATTGAGGCCCAGAGACATTATTTGTTGGTCCAAGGCCATATAGGTAATTATAGAGCCTGGATATGAAGTTGGATCCATTGACTCCAAAGGCAGCAGCATCCATTAAATGTAATTCCTTTTTTTTCTTCTAAACCTATTTCCATATTTGTCATGTTGCACAAGAAAAACCAGATCAAAGTGGGGAGGGGGATGGTAAAGAAAAAAAAATAAGCAAAAAAAAAAAAAAGGTGAAAATACTGTGCCTCGATCCACATTCAATCTCCATAGTTCTCTCTCTGGATGTGGATGGCTCTTTCCATCCCAAGTCTATTGGAATTGCCTTGAATCATCTGATTTTTTATAAGAGCCTAGTCCATAACAGTTGATCATCACATAATCTTGTTATTGCTGTGTACCATGTTCTCTTGGTTCTGCTCATGTCACTCAGCATCAGTTCATGTAAGTCTTTCTATGCTTTTCTGAAATCAGCCTGCTCATCATTTCTTATAAAACAATAATATTCTATTACCTTCATATATGCCATAATTTATTCAGTCATTACCCAACTGATGGATGCCCACAATTAAGAATAATTCTTAATAAATATTTGAAGATGTAATTATGATTAGGATCATAACCACCAGATTCTTTTGGAAGCAGTCAGATAGTACAGGAGTTAGAATGCTGGAGTTGGAGTAAGGAAGATCTACATTCAATCAGGCACTTAAAAGTTGTGTGAACCTAAGAAAGTCACTCAATTCTCTAGTTTCTCACTTTTAAAAGGAAAATAATAATATTGTGTTTTCAGGGTTATTGGAAGGATCAAATGAAATAATATAAAATTCTCTGCAAACTTTAAAGTACTATATGAATATTAATTATTACTTTTAAGATACAGATTTGTTTCTATCAATAATTCTCAAAGTGCTATTTATATATCAATAGTGCAATACTGCAAACAGATGGAACAGGAAGATATCCCTCTTAAAGGAAAATGTTTTTTTTCAGATTCCTCATTCCCTAAACTACTTTTGCACCTCTGGCTCAATGGTCTTGTCATGCTGAAGATGTCCTCATAGTTATGATTGTTCCCTTTTCTTCATGCATTCCTCTCTCCAACCACGATTTGAGGAAGTACCCAAACCAACCAAGCTCATTTCTAACCAGATTTATATACTCTCTAGATTACTTTTCCACTTTGCCCCAGGTAATATCTTCTCAACTTTCCTGTCACTTTACAGCTCCTTTTTAAATGTTGTTTTTCTCCTTTGGGATGTAAGCTTCTTGAGGACAGGAACTAGTTTCTTTTTGTTTCTGTAAACAGTAATTAGAATGCTGTAAGTATTTAATAAATTATGTCTAATTTCCCAATGTATTGGACAACTCTACATTTCCTATGTAGAAAACCATAAACTGAGCCTTGCTATCAATCACTATACACTTCTCTACTCTTCATCTAGAATAGATATGCTATTTATATTATCTTAATTCCTTTTGCAGCTCATAAAGAGGGACAGACGTGGCATTTGGTTCCCAGGAACAGACTTTGATAGGGAAGAACTTTTTAACCTTTTTTGTTATTGTCAGTCCTGCCACACTTCCTGACTCCTTTGAAGGTTTTGTTGTCAAAGGTACTAGAATGATTTGCCATTTCCTTCTCAAATTCATTTTGTAGATGAGGAAACCTTAAGCCAAACAGGGTTAAGTAATTTGCCCAAAGTCACACAATTAGTAATTGTCTGAAACTGGAAGTCTCTTTTTAATGTAAAATTACCCCTTATCATATTGCTTGCCTTCATAATTGGGGGGAGCTGTCAGGAGGGAACACAAAATATTAAAAAATGAATGTTAAAAAAAAGTCTGAGATCAGATACTGCTAAATCACCTTCCTTCTCAATATGTGTGCGTGTTCATTTTAAGAATTACAAAGAGCTTTATTCATAATGATTTTATGAACTAAATAGTATGAATATTAACACTACATAAGGAAAACAAATCTTAACAGTTAAAAAAAATAAAGTAAAATTGCCCTAGAATAGGCACTAAAATTGTGTTTGGGGAAGGGAGAGGAAAAACTGACTCTAGCCTTGTTTCTGCCACTAACTAGCTATGTGACCTTGGTCAGGTTACTTCAGTCAATCAACATGTGTTTATTAAGTACTTAACCTTGGGAATTCAAAATAAAAAATGAAAATAAGCCTTGACATCAAGGTGCTTAAACTTTTATATAGGAGACAGCATATACATAAATGAGCATTTACTTATATGTAACAACTTTACTCATGTAGTGATTAGCATCCAAAAGATTTAATACTTTATAGTATTAAATATATGGAAATGTATGCTTTGCATTTCTACACATGTATAATCTTTTTCAAAGCGTTTGCCTTCTCAAGGAGGGGGGAAAGAAGGGAGAGAGGAGAGGGAATTTGGAACTCAAAAATTGTAAAAACAAATGTTTAAAACTTTTTTACATAAAATTAGAAAAACAAAATAAAAACATTATTTAATTAAAAAAAAAAAGAGATGTGAGTGCTATGAATCCTGGTTTTTAAATGAATTTTGAGCCCTGATATTGAGTAGGAGAGTGGGAGGAAAGATTATTTCAGTTTGCCAGAGAAATACTCCATGAAAAGAGAGTAAGGGAGCTGATTAAAAAGAATCAAGACACAGATTTTTGAATAGAGGGTTAACGCTCCAGAGATACAGACACATGGTGGGAACCTGTCTCCAATCATGTCCCTTAACTTCCAGGGCCTGCAGCCCAAGAGATTACTGAAAGTATCTCTCCTTGGCAAAATCATTGTTTTCTCCAGATTTGAGCTGAGATCTTATTTTGCTTTGAGTTTAAGAGATCATTTACTCTTGTGTATTTTTAGTGTACTAGAATGTATATATAAAAAGGTACATCATCTATTCATAATGGTCTTTTGTGTAAGCAGCATTTGGTGGAAAGGGACTAAATTGGCAAGTATATGCTAAGGAAGGGGGTTGGGGTGAGGGGTGGAAAGGGTATATATCCTCTTTTTGAAAGTGGGCAGGGAAACAACTTTGTTCTGAACTCATTAGAACCATGCAGATTTTAAGCATGGAGAAGAAGCAAGCAGATAATATTCTGACTGAAAATCACTCTAGGGCACAGAAGGAAAGATTATCTTGCATGCCCCACTCTTCCAGCCAGGCTGCTAGAGATTACTGAACACTTCTTATTCTTTGCAAATGTAGGCTATATCCCAGATCATATTTATCCATGTCATCTACCAGCCATGTTTCTAAATTAATAAGCAATTATATGTGTATTCATACATATATGTATATAACCTTTCACACTGAGTAAATGGAAGATGTTTAAGGAAAAGACACTAATAACTAGGACTGGGAAAGAGTTTCTGCAGAAAATGGCATTTGAGATGAATCTTAGAGGAAGTCAAGGATTGTAAGAGGTATAAGTAAGGATGGAAAGCATTCGAGGAACGGATAGCCCGTGCAAAGGGACAAAAACAGGAAATGGAGCATCATGTATATATGTGCACATGTAAAGTTATATGTATGTATATGTGCTCAATATTGTATGTTGCATATGCGTGTATGTGTCTATATAATCCACTAAAGTCTTTCTCTGCATTGTTCTATACGAAATGATGAGCAGGCTGATTTCAGAAAAACCTGAAAAGACTTACATGAACTGATGCTGAGTGAAGTGAGCAGAACCAAGAGAAACATTGAACATGGCAACAATATTGTTCAATGATCATCTTTGAATACTTTGCTCTTCTCAGCAACATAGTGATTTAAAACAATGCTAAGACTTATGATAGAAAATGTTATCCATATCCAGAGAGAAAACTACAGAGTTTAAATGCAAATAGAAGCATACCATTTTCACTTTTTAATTTTTTTTCCTTTCTCATGGTTTTCTTGTTTGTTCTGATGCTTCTTTCACAATATGACTAATGTGGAAATATGTTTAATATGATTATGCGTGTATAATCTAGATCAGATTGCTGTCTGTGGTGGAAGAGGGAAGAAGGGGAGGAAAGGAAATCAAAACATTATAAAAGTAAATGTTAAAAACTAATAAATATTTTTTAAAGCTTTTTATTTGCATATGTATGGTTAGTTCTTCAACATTGATCCTTACAAAGCTTTCCATTACAAATTTTTCTCCCTAGTTCCCTCCCCTACCTAGATGGCAGGAAGTCCACTACATGTTAATTATATTAAAATACTTGACAAGTCAAATAATAAATATTTTTAAATGCAAAAAAAAAAGTATTACTCTGATGTCACATCATGCCACTGAGGTGATCCTAGGTTGATGTACCTAGGTACCAAGTACCAAGAGCTAAGTATGAGCTCTGACACATCCTGGAATCCAATAGGAAATCACAGATCTTTGAAAAATCAAAGCAAATTCAGAGAGATATAAATTTACCTATATTATTAGATTTAGAGAGAGAGAGATAAATTAACATAGAATGTCCCAAAATTTTGGGTTTAGTTTTTAAATCTTTTAAGCTTTTAAAAGCATACTAAGATTTTAGGGATGTCCTGTATATCTGTATATATGTATTTTTCACGTATATGTAGTAATATATATATATATAAAATTTTAAAGTTATATAGTTATATATGTATATATTTAATATATTCCTAAAAGAAAAATGTTTTATTTTTGGTCTTTGTCATTCTGATGTGATAAAATCTTAGATTTAGACCTGGAAAAAAAATCTTAAAGGCCATCTGGTCCATTTCCCCTACTTTACAGATGACTTAAAGTTTGAAATGATTTTTTCAAGATTGTACAAGTAGTAAAGGACATAGACAGGATTCAAATCCAGGGTTCAAACATCTGCTTCCAAATATATGGCTACTATCCAATATACCACTCAATCTTTCCTCAGCTCACAAAATTCTTTATTTTAATATCTGGCAGATATATTGCATTTTAAGACTCTTAAAGTTCCCAGGCAACAACAAGACTGTACAATGATTTATTCTGATGGACATGGCTCTCTTCAACAAAGAGATGTTTCAAACCAGTTCCAATTGTTCAGTGATGAAGAAAGCCATATACATCCAGAGAGAGGCCTGTGGGACCTTAACATAGCATTTTCACGCTTTCTGTTGATTTTTCCTTGTATTTTGTTTTCCTTCTCAGGTTTGTTTTTTTTTTTCCTTGTAGATCTGATTTTTCTTGTACAGCAAGATAACTGTATAAATATGTATACATATATAGGATTTGTCACATATTTTAACATAGTTAACATGTATTGTACTACCTGTCATCTAGGGGAGGGGGTAGGAGGAAAGAGGGAAAAATTTGGAACAGAAAGCTTTGCAAGGGTCAATGCTGAAAAATTACCCATGAAAATCTTTTGCAAATAAAAAGTTTTAAAAAAAGAGTCGTAAAGTTCCTTTATGTACATTATTTTATGTGATCTCATAAATTCTTAGGATAGCTTACAGCTATTATTATCCCTATGTTACAAATGGAGAAACTAAAGTTAAGACAGGGAGGGTTAAAGAGACCCAGCTATTAAGTTTCAGAGATAGTATTCAAATCCAAATTTTCCTCATTCCAAGAGTAGAGTTCCTTCTACTAACCCACGCTTCCTCTTATGAATTACTTATTTATAACTTAATTATTCTTGTGGAGAAATCAAAAGTAGATTATTTCAATTAAAGCTATTACTATGTCTACTGTGAATAATACTATATTTTATTTTAAGAAACTATATAGTACTTTTGCCCCTTTCAAGATGCTACATAAGATGGGACAGTTAGATGGTATAATGGTTAGAGCACTTGGCATAGAGTTAGGAAGACCTGCAATCAAATCTGACCTCAAATACTTACTAGCTATGTGACACTAGTTATGTCATTTAACCCCAATTGCTTTACAAAAAAAAAAGTCATTTAATATATATATATATATATATATATTTATCTCTATCCATCTATCCATGTTATATCTTTACAAATACAATAGCAACTCCTTAAGGTGAAAGACTGTTATCACCATTTTTCATCTTTGTATCCCTTAGTAACTAGTACATTAGCCTTTATATAGTAGTATTTAACAAATATTAACTAAATTTACTTTATTTTTTTAGTGTAGTGGAAACATACCTGCATTGGAAATATGAAGATCTAGGTTGGAGTCTTGGCAATATAATTCTGAGCAAGTTACTGAATGTCTCTGAACTTCTGCCTCCTAATCAATAAATCAAAGATAATAATAATGGATGTAGGGGTATACCTCATTTTGTTGTTATTATTCAGTTTTTTTTAAATAGTGTCCAACTCTTTGAGACCCTATTTAGAGTTTTCTAGGCAAAGATATTGGAGTCATTTGCCATTTCCTTCTCCAGCTCATTTTTACAGATGAGGAAGTGAGCCTAACAGGGTTAAGTGATTGGTCCAGGATCACACAGGTAGTAAGTATCTAAGAACAGATTTGAAGATGAGTCTTCCAGACTCCAAGCCTAGCACTCCATCCATTGCAACACCTAGATAGAAAAAAGTTGAACCTTATAAGGGGCCAAAACAGAAAACTTTGCAAAAAGGTGATGTCCTTTCAGGTGTAAAATGAAATATTCCACATCTTAGAAAGGGTTTAAGACTTTGAAGAGATTATTTGCATATGAGAAGTTCAGCAGAAACAATGAACTTGCATACGGAGTACAAATTGTCTCATTCCCTTTGACTCTCAATCAATTCCCAATTTATCTAGGTATATAACTATGATATAATAACAAGTTGTTCACTCTACTTAAGGGTAGGGACTCCTACTAAGGGTAGGGTCTCCTACTTGGCTCCAAATCAGAAATAACTGTTGAGAGAGAGAGAGAAACAGACAGAGACAGACAGAGAGAAAGACAGACAGGCAGACAGGCAGAGATGGTACCTCTCCTATTAGAGGACAGCTGGGTGGCATGATAGATAGACATTTGAGTTCAAATCTGACCTCATATATTTATTAGTTGTGTGATCCTGGGCAAGTCACTTAGCCCTGTTTGCCTCAGTTTCTTCATATATAAAATGAGTTGAAGATGGAAGTAGAAAACTGCTCTAGTATTTCTGCCAAGAAAACCCTAAAATGGAATCACAAAGAGTTGGACAAGACGGAATTCTAACCAATACCTCTCCTACTCCTTGACTAGATAGTGATTTTAAAAAGTGATACAAGGACACTCTCAAGGTCTATCTTAAGAACTTTACAACTGATTATATGACATGGGAGAAACTGGCACAGGATTACCCAGCATGGCGTGCCTTCATCACAAAAGGTGCTGTATTTTATAAACAAAGCAGAATTGAATTAGCTCAGAGGAAATGTGATATGCACAGTTAGAGAATCCACCCCAAATGTTCATAGGGATTATCTGTGTCCGATTTGTGGCAGAGCGTTTCAAGATTATATTGGTCTGATCAGCCACAGTCAAACACATTAACTTTGAAATAGTGATGTCATTCAAGAATGAAAGACAACAACCAACCAGATAGTAATAAATCTCAGAGATGAAGGCTTCAAAATCTAAGAGGGAGGGATCTCTACTAATCCTAATCTAAGAGTCTCTACTCTTTCTAAAAGTTAGCACTTCAGTTGAAAACATCATTGTTACCCTCAAGATTTAAGACTAGAGGTAGTAAAGGTTATAGCTGGCCATCAAAGAGTCCAGCAATACCTTGTCCATCATCTAGGAGCCAAGCAACTTGTTTAGATCAACATTTCCAGTAGAAATTCTTTGCTCTTCATCATTAGTTTTGCTTCACTATGGTATATCTATTACAAGATTCTTCTTATTTTCTTCTTCTCCTCCTCCTTTTTCTTCCTTCTTCTCTTTCTTAAATTAAAAAAAAAATTACAGTGTTACATGTATAAGAGGCTGACTCCTAATAGAGAATTCTGAGCCCTGACACTAAGTAGATAAGGGAAAAAAAGATTATTTCAATTTGTCAAAGACATATTCTAAGACAATGAGCAGGATGGATAAAAGGAGGCTAGACACAGATTTTAAATAGAGGGTTAAAGTCCCAGAGACACAGGCACATGGGGGAAACCAACCCCCTATCATGTCCCTTAACTTTCATCTGCCTTTGCTCTGAACATTTCAGAAAACTCCTCTTTGGAATTATCTAGAGTACCTAGTTTATTCTGTTTGTTTTCCCAATAGTATTTTATTTTTCCAAATACATGTAAAGATCGTATTTAACATTCATTTTTGTAAGATTTTGTGTTCCAAATTTTTTCTCCCTTCCTTACTTTCCCCATCCCCAAAACAGCAAGCAATCTGATATAGATTATGCAAGTATAATCATTTAAAGCATATTTCAATATTTATCATATTATGCAAGAAAAATCAGACCAGAAGGGAAAAAGCCACAAGAAAGAAAAAGCAAACAAATAAAAAGGTGAAAATATTGTGCTAGGATTTACACTCAGTCTTCACAGTTTTCTCTCCTGATGTAGAGACAATTTTCCATCCCAATTCTATTGGGGTTGTTTTGGATGATTGCATTTTGAGAAGAGCTAAGTCTATATAGTTCATTATCACATAATCTTGCTATTACTGTGTACAGTGTTCTCCTAGTTCTGCTCACTTTCCTCAGCATCGATTCATGTCTTTACAGACTTTTCTGAAATCATCCTGCTGATCATTTCTTATAGAACAATAATATTTTGTACATTCATGTACCATAACTTATTCAACCATTCCCTAATTGATGAGCATCCCCTCAATTTCTAATTCCTTGCCATGACAAAAAGAGCTGCTACAAATATTTTTGCACATATGAATCCATTTCCCTCCTTTATGATCTCTTTGGGACGCAGATCCAGTAGTGACTGCTGCTAGATCAAAGGATATGCAGTTTTGTAGCCCTTTGGGCATAGTTTCATATTATTCTCCAGAATGGTTGGATCATTTCATAACTTTACCAACAATGTATTAGTGTCCCAGTTTTCCCACAACCCCTCCAACATTTATCATTCTTTTCCTGTCATTTTAGCCAATCAGATAAGTGTGAAGTAGTATCTTAGAACTGTCTTAATTTGCATTTCTCTAATCAATAGTAAATTAGAGCATTTTCTTCATGTGACTGAAAATGGCTTTAATTTCTTCATCTGAAAATTGTCAGTTCATATCCTTTGACTACTTATCAATTAGGGAATGTTCTGTATTTTTATAAATTTGGTTCAATTCTCTATATATTTCAGTTATGAGGTTTTCTGTTTCCCTTCTAATCTTGGCTGCACTAGTTTTGCTTGTACCGCACCTAATTTTGGCTACTAAAATAGTGGCAAATGTTCATTTTCTGGAAACAGTTTTATTTCTGGAAGCATTCAAAAGTAATTCACAGGCAAATCTCACGAATGTTTTGTTTTTTTTAAAAATGAGACACTGGGGGCAGCTAGGTGGCGCAGTGGTTAGAGCACCAGCCCTGAAGTCAGGAGGACCTGAGTTCAAATCTGGTCTCAGACACTTAACATTCCCTAGCTGTGTGACCCTGAGCAAGTCACTTAACCCCAATTGCCTCAGCAAAAAGCAAAAAAAAAAAAAAAAAAAAGAGAGACACTGGAGAACTTCCAACAAGGTGGCTAAGTGAGGACTAGGACCCAAGTTTTGCTTCCCCTGCACACCTCAAAACAACCAGAAATGCAGCAAAGTAGAATAACAATAACAAAAATACAGAGAAAGGAAAGATATCCTTATAAGAAAATCATTATAGAAAAACCAAAAGAATGGAGACATGGTTAAGCTCTTTCCTCTTCTCCTACCTTAAAGGGGAAAGCTCCTACTTTTAAGTAGGAAAATTAATTAAGGAAAATTACAAAAAAAAAAAAAAAAGTGTTAAGATATGAAGGAAGATTCTCCAAAGAAGAGAATGATGCTGCTATAACTATGATAGTGCAATTGGGGTGAAAAGGTTTAGACTGAAGTATTACCTATATAGCTCAGTCCCTTCCACCTATCTGGGTGCTGACTCCTTCCTAAAGTGTACTTGGGACTGATAAGAAACTCATATGTACAAGATGTTTGGTAAATGAATTATAGAGTGAATAAACTTGAGGTAGGTAGGTGGTGCAATGGATAGGTTGCCAGGCCTGAAGTTAGAAAGATTCCTCTTCCCAAGTTCAAATCTAGCCTCAAACACTCACTAGCTGTGTGACTGTAGGTAATCCCATTTGCTTCAGTTCCCTCCTCTGTAAAATGAGCTGGAGAAGGAAATTGCAAACGGCTCTAATATCTTTACTAAGAAAACCCCAAATGGGATCATAAAGAGCCAAATAGGACTAAACACTCATCACAAACTGGAGGCAAGGAGACTAGTTGAAAAACTTTTACAGTTGTCTAGGTGAGAAGAGATGAGGACCTGAATGTGACTGGTTACAGAGAGAGGAGAAAAGTATGTACTGTACTTAAAAAAAATAATAAGCTGTGCAACAGATTTGCAATTTTATACACAATTATCATTTTTTTCTATTCTGCTTATAGGTAGCTAGCTAATCTAATAAACAGAATGATGAACTTAGAATGAGGAAGACCTGAGAGTTCATAACCTGACTCAGGCACTTAACAGCTGTCCCTTATACTCTCTTGCCCTCAGCTTCTTCATCTGTAAAATGGGGATAATAACAACACTACTTCATAGAGTTGTTGTGAGAATCAAATGAGTTAGCATTTATAAAGTACACATATACACACACATATAATGTTGTTATTCAGTCATTTCAGTCATGTCCAATTCTTCATGATCTCATTTGGGATTTTTTAAAATAAGGATACTAGAGTGGATTGCCATTCCCTCTTCAGCTCATTTTACACGAGGAAACTGAAGCAAGCAGGGTGAAGTGACTTGCCCACAGTCACACAGCTAGTGAGTGTCTGAGACCAGGTTTGAAGTCAGGAAGATGAGTCTTCTTGACTCCAGGCCCATTCACTCACTGAGTTATCTAGCTGCCCATATACATATGTAATAGTTATTATCTCTTCCTATATAGAAATGTACATTTTACTTAGTGCTTGTTAAATTAAGAATTTTTTTTAGAGAGAGAAGAAGCCTGAGATATTATTAAAGTGGAACAATATGATGAGGGAGGTGTGAGAAAAGGGGAGAGGGGACGCCCTTTTACCCAGTTGTGGGCTTGATGGACGAATCCACAAACCCCAAGAAATGAGGTAAGATGTTTATGGCAAAATGGGTTTATTATAGCCTCAGAGAAGCAGTTTTCTTAGCAGGACAGTTCCAAAAGGGGAGAAGTAAAGGTGGGTTATTAGCCAAGATGGGTTTACACTGAGTAGCAGCTCAGTGGGCTTTTCCCTTGTAGGAATCAGCAAATATGGATTTAGAGGTCCTTAGTTTTATGGAACTTTTCTAACCCCAGGCAAATGGAGCAGTTTGAATATCTATCTGATTGAATTGAAAGTGAAGTTTGCAATGAATAGAGGGTGGAGCCCCTCCCATCTCAACAGGAGGGTTTTTGAGAATTGGGGTCTCTCCAGCCCTCCCCCCACAATCAGGGGACGCACAGTCAAGGATACAGTTTACATCAAATACACCTAGGCCATTGATCAATTACAGGAAGAGAGGGAAAGAAAAAAGTCAGAAATGGCTAAAGGTTTTCATTCCAGTGTGACTGGGAAGAGGATAATTTGAATAAGAATAGAAAAGTTAGAAGGAAGAGAAAGTTTGGGAGGAAGAGATGAATAATTTGGCTTGAATATGCTGAATTTGTGGTGCTGGCAAGGTTTCCAGGTGGAAATAATGTAGTAGGCAGAAGAGAAAACAATACCAACACTCTAGGGAGCAGTTGTGGTAGAGGGACAGATATGGAAGCCCTCTCTGTAGAGAAGCACTAATTGAAGCTGTGGGAATGGATGAGATCACCAAGGGAAACCAGGCAAGAAGAGGGCCAACAATGGGACTGCTGGGAAATACCTTGAAAGTGAAATCAGCTTTGTTGTTCAAGAATTCCTTCATTAAGCCTGGATCCTGAGAGGCAACCATGATATAATGTAAAGGTGTCAACACTGGCTGAACTGGGACCTGTATCATTTCCCAATGTGTAATGAACTAGATTAAAATGTAATTGCACAATATTTAATAAATTAAAATACAATAGAACATAATGTTCACGTGTGGTTTTCTAAGCCAATAATGTATTCTCAGGAAGTCTTACATACAACTTCCTTTTTATCTGAATTTGACATCACTTGTACAGTGAATGTTTTGTTATCAGGAAAAGGCAGGCTTAAATCTTACCTGAAATACACAGGATCATAGATTTGGAGCTTGAACCTTATTCTTCCTATCACATTTTAAGGTTGCTTTTGCTTTCCAAGACTCAGAAATGTTTCCAAGGTGGTTCTCAAATAAAAACAATAAGGTTCTGCTGAGATAATGTCTATATTACAAATTATATATTCTTTCTGAAAACATGTTTAGATTGCTCATTTTTAAAATAGTTATTTTCTAAAAATAAAAGCAAGTTCAGTTCAGGCCTTGCCCCTTGCTTCTTACCCTCATCTCCTTAGCCCAACCCAATAATATCACCAAACCCAGCTAAAGGCAAGGAGAGAAGGAGCAGGTAAAATACTTTAAAAAAAACAAAAACAAAAGCCTTTATTTTTCTTGAGAGTATTTCTTGTCTATGTTTTTATTCACAACATGACTATTATGGAAATGTTTTCTATGACTACACATATACAAACTACATTGAATCACTCCCATTTTCAATGAGGGAAGTGGAGTGGAGAAGGAAGAACAGCAAAGAATTTAGAACCCAAAGTTTTAAAAACAAATATACATACATACATATATATATATATATATATATATATATATTGCTGAGGCAGTTGGGGTTAAGTGACTTGCCCAAAGTCACACAGCTAGTTAAAAACAAATATTAATGACAGATATGGAAATATGTTTAAAAGGATTACACATTTAATTTATATCAGATTGCTTGCTGTGTTGGGGAAGGGGGAGGCAAGGGAAGGAGGGAAAAAATTTAGAACACAAAGTTTTTATTTAAAAAATAAAAACAAAAACAAAAATGAATGTTAAAAATTGTTTTTAACATGTAACTGAGGAAATAAAATACTAAATTAAAAGAAAAGAAAAGGAGCAGCTAAAAGGAAGTCAAAGTTGACCAGTCTTTTTGAATGCCTCCAAAGCCAAAGAGCTTGGCCTTGGCCTTAGAGTTAGCCAAGTAGAATCATTTATTTGCCAAATTCACACACACACACACACACACACACACACACACACACACACTTTATTAAAGATAGTGTTTTTCAGAGAGAGAGATATCATTTGCTCCATAGCTCCTTCATGTAAAGACAGATATCTCCATGACAAACTACATGACAAATCCAAAACTCCATGACAAATATAAACAAATCACAACCTAGCTAACAGAAGATGTTTATTCTGTTGTTATGCCTGACCTGATTCTGTGGAGATTATAATTGACTACTCTTCAAGAAAAAACATTGAGGCAGAGCTCTGAGTCAATGGCACTTGATTAGAGTCCATAATCCCCTCTAATGAAGTGGACCTTCCTCATAATCTGAGATGCCCTCTTCTTCCATGGTTTAATTTTTATAAAGCTTAATGTCAGATTAGATACCTAGCACTCTGGAAGGGCTACCCAATAATACACAATCCCGTTGGTTGATAGACCCTGCTTTGAGGGCCAAAAAAGGATACATCAGCTAAAAATATGTTAGCAAGAGGATCTCAGATTCGGCAAAGCATGGGGCATCTCCACTAACTAAGTGGTCATAAGATGATACAATGATCACTTGCTCATGTTGGACAAGAGAAAATAGTCCAGGGGCAGCTAAATGGTGACTTACTAGCTATGTGATCCTGAGCAAGTGACAACTCCAATTGCCTTACCCCCCCCCCAAAAAAAATAATAATCTGGAGGTAGAAAAATAATTAAGGATACTTTCTAGAGAATCAAAGCATACCATTCATGCTGAATTTGGACATGGAATTTGATTTTTTAAAAAAGTTGGAAATATCTTTGTCATCATTCTTGTGGTTGCACAAGTGAGCTTCATAACTTATAAACAAGAATCAAACATTATATTAAAGTTTGAAGCCCATTACAAAGGCTTATTATAAGAAACTACCTTATCTAATTATCCCAATAAGATATATGTAAAATATCAAATTGATTAATAATAATTGGAATAGAGTAGGAGGAATCATTTCTCACAATTCCAAACTATAATGTTATAGTTCTGCTATAGAATAATTATTTCCTTCAGATAACAACAGTCCCTCCATGCAGTAGTTTCTTCACTTATGAAAATTAAAGTATGGAATTAATTAACTTCTTTTCCAGCTCTAGAATTCTATTAGAACCATATTAGATGATGAGAGAACTTCTAGATCAGGGTTTTGTTTTTTTTTTTTTTCTTACCGTGTTAAATTTATTTTGTGTTTTTAAAAAACCTAAGCCATACATATTGGAGATTTGTGGTTTTCATATGTTTTTCACTTAATAATACTTTATTTTTTCCAATTACATGGAAAAATATTCTTCAACATTCATTTTATAAGATTTTGAGTTCCAAATTTTTCTCTCTCCCTCCCTTCTTTCACCCCTCCCCAAGACAGCAAGCAATCTGATATAGGTTATACATTAAATGATCAGGAATTCTTAAAGCTTTTATTATCATAGATCTTTTTTGGCAATCTGTTAAAGACTGTGAATCTCTTTTCAGGATGATATTTTTAAATATATAAGACAAAATAGATAGGTTTACAAAGGAAACCAATTATATATTTTTAAATTTTTTAATAGTAGCTTTTAATTTTCTTTTTAAAAGCTTTTTATTTGTGTAACATATGCATGGGTAGTTCTTCAACATTGATTCTTACAAAACTTTCCTTTACAAATTTTCACGCTAGTCCCCTCCCCTCCCCTAGATGGCAGGAAGTCCACTACATGTTAATAATATTAGAATACTTGACAAGTCAAATATATGTATACATATTTCCACACTTATAATTGTTGTGCAAGAAAAATCGTATCTACATGAACAAAAAAAATCAGAAAAAGGAAACACAATGCAAGCAAACATCAATACAGAGCATGAAAATGTTATGTTGTAGTCCACATATAGCTTTTTATTTTCAAAGTACATGCAAAGATAGTTTTCAACATTTACCCTTGCAAAGTCTTGTGTTCCAAATTTGTCTCCCTCCCTTCTCCTTAGTAAGCCAATATGAATTAAACATGTGCAATTCTTCTAAACATTTCCACATTTATCATACTGCACAAGAAAAATCAGATCAAAAAGGCAAAAAAAAAAAATGAGAAAGAAAAAAAAAAGCAAGCAAACAACAATAAAAAGGTGAAAATACTATATTGTGATCCACATTCAGTGCCGATGGTCTTCTTTCTGGATGCAGATGGCTCTCTCCATCACAAGTTTATTGGAGTTGGCCTGCATCACCTCATTGTTAAAAAGAGCCATGTTCATCACAGTTGATCATTACATAATCTTGTTGTAACTGATACAATGTTCTTTTGGTTCTACTCACTTCACTCAGCATCAGTTCATGCAAGTCTCTCCAGGCCTCTCTGAAATCATCCTGCTGGTCGTTTCTTACAGAACAATAATATTCCATAACATTCCAGCGGTCATCAAAACCATTTGGTACTGGCTAAGAAATAAAGTAGTTTATCAGTGGCATAGGATAGAATCACAGGACAAACTAGGCAATAACTATAGCAATTTAGTCTTTGATAAACCCAAAGACCCAAGCTTCTGGGATAAGTACTCACTATTTGACAAAAACTGCTGGGAAAATTGGAAACTACTATGGAAGAAATTAGGGCTTGACCCACACCTAACACTACAGATAAGATAAGATCTAAATGGGTTCATGATCTGGATATAAAAAGTGATATTATAAGTAAATTAGAGGAACATAGGATAGTTTACCTCTCAGACCTATGGAGATGGAATAAATTTATGTCCGAAGAAGAACTGGAACTCTTAATTGAAAACCAGATAGATAACTTTGACTATATTAAGTTAAAAAGTTTTTGTACAAACAAAACCAATGCAGTCAAGATTAGGAGGGAAGCAATAAATTGGGAAATCATCTTTACATTTAAGGGTTCTGATAAAGGTCTCATCTCTAAAATATATAGAGAATTGTCTCATATTTATAAGAATTCAAGCCACTCTTCAATAGATAAATGGTCAAAGGATATGAACAGACAATTTTCAGAGGATGAAATTAAAACTATTTGTAGTCATATGAAAAGGTGCTCCAAATCACTATTGATAAGAGAAATGCAAATTAAGACAACCCTGAGGTACCACTACACACTTGTCAGATTGGCTAAAATGACAGGAAAAGTTAATGATGAATGTTGGAGGGGATGTGGGAAGGCTGGGACACTGATGCATTGTTGGTGGAGCTTGAACAGATCCAACCATTCTGAAGAGCAATCTGGAACTATGCTCAAAAAGTTATCAAACTGTGCATACCCTTTGACCCAGCAGTGTTTCTATTGGGCTTATATCCCAAAGAAATCATAAAGGAAGGAAAGGGATCCACATGTGCAAGAATGTTTGTGGCAGCCCTTTTTGTAGTGGCTAGAAACTGGAAACTGAATGGATGCCCTTCAATTGGAGAGTGGCTGAATAAATTATGGTATATGAATGTTATGGAATATTATTGTTCTGTAAGAAACGACCAGCAGGACGATTTCAGAGAGGCCTGGAGAGACTTGCATGAACTGATGCTTAGTGAAATGAGCAGAACCAGGAGATCATTATACACGGCAACAACAATACTATATGATGATCAATTCTGATGGGCATGACTCTCTTCAATAATGAAATGTTTCAAACCACTTCCAACTGTTCAGTGAAGAAAGCCATATACACCCAGAGAGAGGGATGTGAAATGTGGACCACAACATAACATTTTCATGCTCTCGATTGATGTTTGCTTGTATTGTGTTTCCTTTATCTGATTTTTCTTTCTTGTAGATACGATTTTTCTTGCACAACAATGATAAGTGTGGAAATATGTATACATATATTCAATTTGTCAAGTATTTCAACATAATTAACATGTAGTGGATATCTTACCATCTAGGGGAGGGGCGGGGAATGGGAGTAAAATTTGTAATGGAAAGCTTTGTAAAGATCAACGCTGAGGAACTACCCATACATATGTTATGCAAATAATAAAAAATATTCCATAACATTCATATACCATAATTTATTCAGCCATTCTCCAATTGATGGGAATCCATTTAGTTTGCCACTACAAAAAGAGCTGCCACAAACATTTTTGCATGTGGGTCTTTTCTCTTTTTAATCTCTTTGGAATACAGACCCAATAAAGACACTGTGCAAAGGGTATGCACAGGGAAACTAATTATATTAAAATATAGGCATGAAAATATTTTTAAAAGAGATTCCAAGTTAAGAATTACTGCTATAGACTATAAGTATCTATTTTCATGCAAAGGTGGCTCACTAGGTTTTGGCCTTATTCATCTATCTATTTTTTTTATTTCTTCTGTCTACTGCTTCCCCCAATTTGCCCTCTCTTTTGCCAGTTCCCACCTACCCCCCTACCCATTTACTTAAACTCCTTCCTTCTTAGTCCTTGCCAGGTAAAATAGATTTCTATATTCAAGTAGCTCTGTATGTTATTCCCTCTTTGAGCCAATACTGATAAGAGTACGATTCAAGTCCATCTTCCACCCTCTCTTCTTTCCCTCCACTATAATGAGTTTTTCATATCTCTTCATGTGAAACAATTTACCCTGTTCTATTTCTCCCTTTATTCTTCACCCAGTGTATTCCTCTTTCTTATCCTTTAACTAATTTTTTATGTTATTCCTTCAAATTCACATTATGCTCATACCCTTTATGTATATTTCTTCTAGCTGTACCATTTGTACTACAATTTTTTAAGGCAATTGGGATTAGGTGATTTGACCAGAATCACACAGCTAATAAGTGTTAAGTGTCTGAGCTCATATTTGAACTCAAGTCCTCCTGACTCAAGGTTCTGGCATTCTATCCACTGTTCCACCTACAATAGGTGCAATTTTTAAGAATTGCATATATTGTCTTCTCATGTGGCCCAGTGAATGGATACAACCATTCTGGAAAGCAATTTGGAATTATACCAAAAAAGTTACTAAACTGTGCCTCCCTTTTTATCCAGTTACACAACTCCTGGGCCTATACCCAAAAGAGATAAAAGAAAGAGGAAATGATTATATAGAAAATATTCATAACATCTCTTTTTTATGGTGACAAAAAACTGGAAACTAAGGGGATGGCAATCGAGAAATGGGTAAATAAGCTGTGAAACTGATGAAATATTATTGTACTGTTAGAAATGAGGAAATAATTGGTTTCAAAATGACATTGTACAGAACTGATAAAGAATTAAGTGAGCAGAACCAAAATACATTAAAAATATCATGTCATATAAGGTTGTTGTCTTTCTTGCTTGAAGAAGACCAAAATAACATTACTATATCGAGGTCAAGATGTGTCCAACTGAAGTTAATTAGACCAATAAAAGCTTGGAAGGCTCTACTATAAGTCAGATAAATAGTTCATATTAACACTTGAAGCAGAGGTATTTCTAGAGCTGTGCATCTAACTTTTGAGGTACTATGATTCTGCTTTGATCATAGAACATAGTGCTTTCTTTGATGTGGGCACACTCTGTTGGGCAGGACTATGCCAGTGTCTCCTATGTTTCACAATGAATTCCAAAGTTCTTCAGAGAGACCTTGAGTGTCCCTGGATCACTTCTGACTAATGAGTGAATGATTGCCTTGTTTGAGTTCTTTGTAAGATAGTCTTTTAGGCAAATGTATATTTGTATATTGTTCAATGTGGCTCTCTCTTCCAAAGTCATCAGCTTTAGTGCTCAAAAGTCAAAATGACTGGTGATGACCCCAGATATAGTGGATGACATCACATTGCCTACTTCGGCCACCTTCATGGCCCTTGGATCAAATTGTTCTCATCTATGCATTCTTCCAGGGGTGAGGTTTTCACATGATTTGGGTAGATATCTTACTAGATCATTCTTAGATTTGAGACCCCTCACTTACCTTCCCCCTGGTTGAGTCTTCTGCAGAAGTTGTGTGTGACTACTACACCAGGTGAGAGTTTGGTGGCAGGTGGACACCAAAGGTAAATGAGTAGCTCTGAAAAGAACTCAGAAAAGAACTCTCACTAAAAGTACTAGTCTTTGAATTTGAACATGAACATCCAAACCCTCTGCATATAATATACATGATATAAAATAATGTGACACCAATATTATAGAAATACTTTTGAGGACTTTTATAAATGGTGAAGAATAAAATGAACAGGACAAGAACAATTTATATAATAACCATTAAAGTGTAAAAAGAAAAATTTCAAAACTATAATATAATAAATAGATGCTAGCTAGGTTGCTCAGTGGATAGAGTGCTGGATCTCTAGTCTGGAAGACTTGAGTTCAAATCCAGATTCACAAATTTATGAGTTGTGTGACACTGAGCAAATCACTTAATCTCTGTGGGCATTAATCTCCTGGAGAAGAAATGACAAATCACTCCACTATTTCTGCCATGGAAGTATGGTCTATAGTCACAAAAAATCAAACATGACTGAATAACAATGAATAAAAATTGTAATAACTACAATGACTATTCATAATTCCAGTGGACTAATGATGAAATAGGTTACTCATTACAAGGGATTTAAGGTGTAAAACAAAACAAAATATGTTTTTGTATACGTCTTTGAGTGAATTTGTTTTGCTTGACTATGCATATTTGCTTTAAAAATTTTGTTTTTCTTTTTTGCCTATGAAGTTGGAAATGAAAGGGAGAAAAAAACAGATTTTTTTTAAAACAGAGAATTAGTGAGATATTATAAATTTGAAATGTTATATGTCCTTTCAGACAAAATCATGGCATTATTAGTTTTACTTAACTGTTACATTGTTAAATGAGACTTCTCATAAAGTGAGTACTGTGGAAATATTTATAATATAAAAGCAAAGTGCATCAATCAATTTTAAGCCCCCAAAATTCAGTCTTTGGTCTCTAGAAGATGATGAAAACTGATCAATGAGTTGGTTGCTTTGCTTAGCTGTGTTCTTTCTTACAAGTGAAAGTTGTAATTGGGTGTAAAATGAAGAGAGTCATGGTGAAATAATAGCAATGTTTTTAAAAGGCACCAGTAAGATTTGTTTGTTTTATTTTTTAAAAAAGGCATACATTATGTTTTAAATATAGTATATATTCTCTTATCAAAGGAGCTATGTTGCTACTTGAAGGTGAAATGTATCACTCTCTGCTTTCTTCTTAAAAGACTTCTATTTAATAATTCCTGCTTCCTTTTGTTGATATATTTTTAACACTCACTGTAGTCAGGGTAAAAATAATTTTGCCTTTCCTGAATATTACTGGAAGTTTTCCCAGTTTCTTTGAAGCAATGAAAACTTTTGAAAAAACTTCATTTTGATGGACTTTTCAAATTAAAAGCCTACAGAATACTTGATAAATAATGCTTCATATATACAAAACCTACTAAAAATATGTTATTATGAAATTATAATAGAAAAATACTATCTATAAGATTCATGCTAAAATTATAATCATAAATATTACAAATAAGATAATTGACATTGTGGTATATATTACAAAATATATAATGAGTATGTAATTATGCTTTTGTTGTTATTCAATTGTTTTTGACTCTTTGCGAGCTCATTTAGGATTTTTTTGGCAAAGACACTGGAGTAGTTTGCTATTTCCTTCCCCGGCTTCATTTTACAGGTGAAGAAAATGAGGCAAACAGGATCAAGTGACTTGCTCAGGATTGCCCAGCTAGTAAGTGTCTAAGGCGAGATTTGAACTCAGGAAGAAGTCTTCCTGATTCCAGGGCAGTCACTCTGTGCACTATGGCACCACCTAGTTGCCCTGATATGTGTCCTGGCACACATTAAAGCACTTTTAATAAATCTTTGTTGACTAACTTTGTTGAGAGCCTGCCAAGACATCCCATTCTGCTTTTGATTATCTATAATTGTTAGGAATCTTTTCCTTACACGGAAATGAAACTTCCATCCATTGCTCTCAGTTTTACCCTTTATAGTCAAGCAGAGCAATTCAGATCCTTGTTCCACATGACAGTCTTCAAAGACAATAATCATGTTCTTCCCATCCCCACCTCCCAAGTCTTTTCTTTTTTCAGATAAAACATCTGAGGATCTTCTGACCACATAGTGTGATTTTGAGGCCCTTAGCTATCCTCTGGATTCTCTCCAGTTTATCCTTTCTCTATGCCCCCAAAAATCACTAATCTGTGCATACTTTTGACCCTGAAAGAAATTATTTGTCCTTAGTTCTTGAAGAGGACCATTACATTAGGAAAGTGATACTATGACATGCAAGTGAATTGAATTAAGTGAGGCCTTAAAGCCTCAAGAAAAGCCTTAAGTGAGGGAGGGCTGTACAAGGTCATCTGCCTCACTTTCCCCTCTAGAGGCTTCTGGGTCCAGTGACCAGATACAAATCAGGACAACTGAAGATGACCCTGGATGAAATAAGAATAGGCTACTAACTAGACATAAACCCAAAGAGTAAAAAGAAACAGATTTATGTATATAAAAATATTTAAATGACTCTTTGAAATGGCAAAGAATTAAAAATTAGGGGGATGTCTACTTATTGAGAATGGCTGAACAAATTATGACATATGGATGTAAATGGAATATTCTTGTTACATAAAAAATAGTTTCAGAGGGAGCTAGAAAGACTGTGAACTGATGCAGAGTAAAGTGAACAGAATTTTTAAAAATTATGCAAAGACAACACCATTATGAAGAAAAACAATTGAAAAATTTTAGAATTCTGATCAATGACAAACTACAATCCTATAGGACTAAAGATGAAGTACTCTACTCATCTCCTGACAGAGAGGAAATGGATTCAAAATGAAGAAAGGAAAACTATATTTTTAAATATGGCCAATGAGGGCATTTGCTTTGCTCAACTATATATATTGCTAAAACATTTTCTTTCCTTCCCTTTTTTCCCTTTCTTCCTTTTTTTCCTTCTTTCTTTCTTCTTTTTCTTTCTTTTTTTCTTTTCTTTTTTTTTTTTGGTTCAGCTATGGGAGGGCAAATGGGAAGAAGAGAAATAAATGCTTGTTAATTGAATAAAATGCATTTAAAAAACATTTTTCTGAGAGGTTATGTTTAACACTGAACACAGTACTCTAAAATAGAGGTGTTTAACCTGTCTAAATTTCTTTTCCAATATTGTGGTATTATATATATAAAATATAAAATATGATATCATATATAACATCATATTTTATATATTTATATATAATATGTATTATGTATAAAATATATAATATATTACATATATTATAATATCACTGGGTTTTTTGGTAATTCTATGTATTTTACTTTATGAATTTAAAAATACTCTTCTGAGAAAGGCTCCATAGACTTCATTAGACTTACCAAGGAGTCAGTCAATACACATTTATTAAGCACTTACTATGTGTCAAGCAGCGTGCTAAGCACTGGGAACACAAAAAGAGGCAAAAAGCAATCTCTGCTATCAGAAAGCTCACAATTCAATGGAAGGAGGCTACAAGCAAAAAACTTTATACAAACAAGCTATTATATGGGAAATAATTAAGAAATAAAAGGCACTCAAATGAAAAAAGGTGGAGGAAAATTTCCTGTAGAAAATGGGAAATTCTGTAGATCTCTTATTCTAGATGTAGTCTGACCAAGGAAGTATATACAGTGGAACTATTTTCTACCTCTTTCTGGACACTATGCAAACTAAAACTCTATTATAACATGGTTGATTCATATTTAATTTAAAGTCCACTCAGACCTACAGATCTATTTATGACACATTCTATTTATCCACACCGTGTGAATTTTTTTTTTTTTTTTGGAAACCAAACATCAAGATCTGTTTCTGTGACTAAAAAGTTTTATTGAAGAATTCAATGAGTTGTCTAAGCTGAAGGCAATAGATTTATTTTATTTAGTATATTTAATCTAAGACCACAAACTGAAGGCATTTGAGAGAGGGAAGGAAGAGAGGCAAATGAAGCAGCCTGCCAACTTTATTAACACTAATTAGAACTGATATATTCAAATTGAAGCAGAAGAACAAAATAGCTAGCATTTTGTATAGTGGTATAAGGTTTGAATAGTACTTTATAAAATTGTTTCATTTAATCTTCACAACAACCCTACAAAATAGGTACTATTATCATCTGCATTGCAGAGAAGATGAAGCCGAGAAAGCTAGTCACCCAGGATCACAGTCAACAAGGTCTCTGACTGGATTTGAACACAGGTCTTCTAGAAATGCTCTATCTATTGCTCCATTTCACTACCTGATCCCTTCACAAAGCTTCACTGGTATCCAAAGTAGGACCAAGAAAGAGCAGAGTACTTTGGACAAGATGAACATCAAATCCCTGTAGGAAGAGGGAGTCCATAATGGTCTTGTAATCTTGGATGACTCTTACCACCTTTTTTTATTGAAGTTTTTTTTTATTATTATTATTTTCAAAACATATGCAAGGATAATTTTTCAACATTGACCCTTGAAAAACCTGGTGCTCCCATTTCCCCTCCTTCCTCCCACCTCCTCCCCCAGATGGCATGTAATTCAATATATGTTAAACATGGTAAAAATATATTTTAAGATTAGTTAAAAGAAATTAGAATAGTCTGGATGGCCTATTCTTTATTATCATTTTATATTATTTAATTAGGTATCTTATTAAATATTAATATTTATTAAATATTGCCATTGTTAGCATTAATTGCTTTATTAAATATTAATGTTATTATTACTATTATTTCTTACTACTATTATATTTAGTCTAATTAATGAAGTATCAATGAATATATTTATTGTATGGATTTTTACATGTACATAGAAGAACCCAAAAAAGAGGATTGTACATGAAACGGTCTCTATATGGATTGCTTTTCATTTTTAAGGATATAATAAAATTTATCTAAAGTTTTTAGCTTGATCTGCTTGTTTGGTCTTCCTTCTATTCCTTTTTCTACAATTAAAAAAATATAAATGTCATAATGATGCTCTTTTTTTTTTCTTTTCTTTTTGTTACCTTATCTCTATTCCCTTTGATTTACCACTCATTTAAAATGGAAATAAAAAAGAAAAAATGAAGCCCATCATCAAGCAAAACAAATTCTCACATTAATTGTGATGAAAAATGTATATATTATTTTTGGGCATGATCAATATGGAAATTTGTTTTACATGAGGACATATATCTGTAAAAGAGGGTTTTTCCCACTTTTTCTGTACTAATTGTACTCTCATAAACGCACCTTACATAACTTTCTACCATATTAATAAATAGGTTTAGGTAATAAAATAGAGAAATTAAAGGTTGACACAGAGATGAAATAAATTACATTTTAATGATTTCATTTACTAATGGTACAAATATTTTTTGGCTTTACTAAAATGTTATTTACAATATTTTTAATAAAAGAAAAATGAATGAATATGATTTTTAAAAAACCCTGATGTTTGTCCTAGAGGACAGAATAGATTTGCAAATAATTATTCATTAATTAATTATTCAGTTAAGTTGATAAATGTCTTTAGTCAAGCATGTTAAATCCCCTTTTAAAGTTACTTTTAAAACCAGAAGATAATGAAATAGTCAAATAACCAGTTGTAACTGTTAGTGAACATAACAGCTTTTCAGAATGAGTCATATTTTCTCTGAGTATAAATACTCACCAAATGTCTGAAAAACAACAAGCAAGGAATTGTCAGATCTCAATTCAGCAGCAGTTTTCTTTCTTTTAAAAAAATTTTAATAATAATTTATTTTTCCAAATACTTGCAAAGATGGTTTTTGACAATCACTCTTGCAAAACCTTGTGTTTTGAATTTTTCTTCCTTCCTCCCTCCCTCTTTCTTCCCCTAGAAAGCAAGTAATACAATATGGTAAACATGTGTAATTCTTCCAAACATACTTCCACATTTATCATGCTGCAAAAGAAAAATAAGATCAAAAAGGGGGGAAAAAGAGAAAGAAAGGAACAAGCAAGCAAACAACAACAAAAAAATTTTTCCTTCCTTTTTCCCTAGTAAACCAATATGGATTAAACATGTGCAGTTCTCTTAAACATATTTCTATATTTATCATGCTGCACAAGAAAAATCAGATCAAAAAGGGAAAAAAATGAGAAAGAAAAAAGCAAGCAAACAACAAATAGGTAAAAATGCTATGTTGTATTCATATTCAATCCTCATAGTTCTCTTTCTGGATGCAGATGGCTCTCTCTATCATGTCTATTGGAGTTGAACTGCATCACCTCACCTTGAAAAAAGCCATCAGAATTGATCATCACATAATCTTGTTCTTGCTGTATACACTGTCCTCTTAGTTCTACTCACTTTCCTGAGGATCAGTTCATGTAAGTCTCTCCAGGCCTTTCTGAAATTATCCTGCTGATCATTTCTTATAGAACAATAATATTCCATTACATTCATATACCATAACTTGTTCAGCCATTCCCTAACTGAAGGGCATTCACTAAATTTCCAGTTCCTTGTCACTACAAAAAGGACTGCTGCAAACATTTTTGCACATATAGCTCCTTTTCCCTCTTTTGAGATGTTTTTGGGATACAGATCCAGTAGAAACACTATTGGATGAAAGGATATGCACAATTTTATATTCTTTGGGGCACAGTTTCAAACTGCTCCCCAGAATGATAAGAATCAGTTCATAACTCCATCAACAATGCATTATTATGTCTAAATTATGAATCCAGTTCAACCTTATCTTAGTATAGGATATTAGATGTTAGTCAGTACCTAGTATCTCAGCAGAAATTTTCAATAGAGATTTCTTCTTCTTTCATCCTGTGCTTAATTGACAGTATTAGAACTTAATTTCCTGTTCATGTTTGGATACTTTGACTTGGTGAAATATGAGGATCAGTAGGAAGGCCAGTTTGTCTGAATCAAGAGAGTAAAATATAACAAGATAGAAAAATAGCTTGGGCCCAGGTTGAATAAAATATAACAAGGTAGAAAGATAGCTTGGACCCAGGTTACTAAAAACTTTAAAGAGATTTTTATATTTGATTCTCTAGTTTTAGGGAGCTACTAGATTTTATTGAATAGAGTATGACACAGTTACATTCATGCTGCAGAGAGGAAATTTTACAGGTATTTAGAGGTTGGATTGGAGTGGAAAGAGAAATGAGGCAGGAAGACCAATTAGAAATAATCTGAGGGACGCTAAGAGGGGGAGGGGGGGGCAAAGATATATCCATAGATGCTAAAGTATGTGAAGACTTTCCCTTTCATCCAAGAGAAGATGAGAACAATTTGTTCCAACAGTGAGCTAAAGTAGGCACTATGGAGCACTTAGAGATTAGTCAGTCTGAAGACCCAGAGGTCATTCACTAAATCCTGAGCCATCATCAGTCATCTTGACTTTTGTCCTGCCAATGGGGTTTGATGACTCTGGAAGAGAGAGTGAGGCTTTTGACTGTGCAACTCTGTCTCACTTAAATCCAATCACACAGAAGTCAAGATATCACCCCATGATGTCATTAATTCATATTGAAAACAAAGGACAAACAACAGGATTAGAACTACTGAAGAGCTAACAATCTCACAAGAAGTGGGATAGTTAGGAATATAGACAATTAAAAAGGAGTCTTGAAGGATAATGGATGCAGGAGTTAGGTGTGGTTTTTTGAAGATAAACCTGTGGCCTATTGCAAAGGGAGTGAGATACACTTTTACCAGATAAAGAAGTGTAAAGGTAAGGTTTGCCTTTATTCTCTGGATCATCCCTAATCTACAGAAACATTTTTTAAAATAAAAATTCGTGATTAATTACAAATTCTGGTCAAGCCAACCCCATAAACATTCATCAAATAAAATTATTCAAGTCAAATAAACTAATAAGCACCCACTATGTGGCAGACATTCTGATAATTCCAAATTCTTAATTAATAACCAAGTTTTTAGTTATTAAGATGAATTTTTATACAAGAATCAGTGTCTAAGTATCTTAGCTTATTGGGCTTTTTCTTCAGAAAATATTTAATCATGGTCAAGATTTATCCATTAGTATATTTATTATTCTAAAATGATAGCTCATCTAAAACTATATTATAAAACATAAGTCATCAAAACTATTTGATACTGGGAAGAAATAGAGTAGTGGATCAGTAGAATAGTTTAAGTTCACAAGACACAATAGTCAATGACTATAGTAATCTAGTGTTAGATAAACCCAAAGACTCCAGCTTATGGGATAAGAACTCACTATTTGACAAAATTGCTGGGAAAACTGGAAAAAGTATGGCAGACACTAGTCACTGACCAAGACCTAACAAGTAGTCTTGTCTATATCAAGATAAGGTTGGACTAGGTTCATGATTTAGACATAAAGGGTGATACTACAGGCAAATTAGGAAAACAAAGGACAGTCTAATTCTCAGATCTGTGGAAAAGGGAGGAATTTATGTCCATAGAAAAACTAGAGAACATTATGAAATGCAAAAGGAATAATTTTGATTATATTAAATTAAAAAGATTTTGCACAGACTAAATCAATGCCGTCAAGATTGGAAGGAAAGTAGAAAACTTGGGGAAAAAGGAGAATTTATATCCAAGAGTTTTGTTTGATAAAGACCTCATTTCTAAAAAATGACTCAAATTTGTAAGAATACAAGCCACTCCCCAGCTGATAAATGGTCAAAGGATATGAACAGACAATTTTCAGATGAAGAAATTAAAACCATTTCTAGTCATATGAAAAAATATTCTAAATCATGATTCCTATTAGAGAAATGCAAATTAAGACAACTCTGTGGTACCATTTCACACCTCTCAAACTAGCTAAGATGACAAGAAAATATAATGATAAATCTTGGAAGGTATGTACATTATTGGTGAAGTTGTGAACTGATCCAACTACTCAGGAAAGCTATTTGGAATTGTGCCCCAAAGGGAATAAAGCTGTGCATTTCCTTTGATCCAGTAGCATCTCTACTGAGTTCATAAGAGATCATTAAAGAGGGAAAAGGACCTACACGTACAAAATTATTTGTAGCATCCCTTTGTGTAGTGGCAAGGAACTGGAAATTGAGTGAATGTCCCTCAGTTGGGGAATGGCTGAATAAGTTATGGTATATGAATGTAATGAAATATTATTGTTCTATAAGAAATATTGAGGAGGCTGACCAGAAAAGCTGGGGAAAGACTCATGCTAAATGAAGTGAGTGAAATCAAGAGAATATTGCATATAGTAAAAACAAAATTATATGATGATCAACTGTGATGTCTTGGCTTTTTTCAACAATGAGGTGATTCAAGGCAATTTCAGTTCACATGTGATAAAAATAGCTATTCAAATCCAGAGAGAGAACTATGGAGACTGAATGTGGATCAAATCATAGTATTTTCACCTTTATGTTGTTTATTTGCTTTTTTGGTTTTGTTTTGTTTTGTTTTTACGTCTTGTGTTTTTTGTCCCTTTTGATATGATTCTTCTTGTGCAGCATGACAAATATGAAAATCTTTTTATAATAGTTTTTTTTATTTTCAAAACTTATGCAGATAGTTTTCAACATTTACCCTTGCAAAAATTTGTGTTCCATCTTTTTCTCCCTCCCTCCCCATCTCCCCTGTCCCCTAGATGTAATCCAATATAGGTTAAACATCTGCAAGTTTCTAAACATATGACCACATTTATCATGCTGCCCAAGAAAAATAAGATCAAAAAGAAAAAATATGAGAAAGAAAAAAAACAAGCAAGCAAACAACAACAACAACAAAGGTAAAAATAATATATTGTGAACCACATTCAGTTCCCATAGTCCTGTCTCTGGATGCAAATAACTCTCTCCATCACAAGTCTATTGTAATTGGCCTGAATCACCTCATTGTTGAAAAGAACCATATCCAATACGAAAATGTCTTTAAAAGAATTGCACATATTATTATTGGATTGCTTGCTATCTAGGGGAGAGGATGGAGGGAAGGGAGAGAAAAGAAAAATTGGAACACAAAATTTTGCAAGGGTGAATGTTGAAAATTACCTATTCATATGTTTTGAAAATAAGAAGCTTAAAAAAAAAAAAGAATTGCACAAGTTAAACCTATATTGGATTGCTTGCTATCTAGGAGAAAGGGGGGGGGGGGGATTTGGAATACAACGTTTTGCAAAGGTGAATGTTGAAAACTATATTTGCATATATTTGGGAAAAATAATAAGCTATTTTTAAAAAGACAAATTCAAAAGAATGAAATAATAAAAGGAAATGTGAAACATCTCTTTCAAAAATAACTGACCTGAAAATAGATCTAGTAGAGATAATTGATCAACTCCTAGGAATATTATAGCCAAATTCCAGATTTCTCAGATAAAGGGGAAATACTAAAAGTAGCCAAAAAAGAAACAATTCAAATATTGGGGAGTCAGTCAGGAAAACAAAAGATTTAGCAACTTCTACATTAAAGAACTGGAATATTTGGAATATAATATTCTGAAGGGCAAAAGAGCCAGGATTATAACTAAGATTCACTTACCCAGCAAAGTTAACATTATCCTTTAAAGGAAAAAAAATGGATTTTCAATGAAATAGAGAATTTTCAAACACTCCTGATGAAAAGACCAAATAGAATAGAAAATTTAACTTCAAAATACAAGATGTAAGAAAATCATAAAAAGGTAAACAGGAAAGAGAAATCCTAAAGAATTGATAAGGTTAAACTATTTATATTCCTTCATGGAAAAATTATATTTGTAACTTCTAAAAATTTTCTCATTATTAGGGCAATTAGAAGTACACAAAGACAGAAAGCAAAGGTGTGAGTTGAACGTGATGGTATAATTTTTTTTTATTAAAGCTTTTTATTTGCAAAACATATGCATGGGTAATTTTTCAAAAATGACCCTTGCAAAGCTTTCTGTTACAAATGTTTCTCTCCTTCCCCCTACCCCCTCCCCTAGATGGCAGGAAGTCTAATATATGTTAATTATATTAACATACTTGACAAATCGAATATGTGTATACATATTTATACAGTTATCTTGCTGTACCAGAAAAATCAGATCCACAAGAAAAAAAATTCTGAGAAGGGAAACATAATGAAAGCAAACATCAATAGAGAGCATGAAAATGCTATGTTGTGGTCCAGACACAGATCCCACAGGTCTCTCCCTGGGTGTATATGGCTTTCTTCATCACTGAACAACTGGAACTGGTTTGAAACATCTCATTGTTGAAGAGAGCCATGTCCATCAGAATTGATCATTGTATAGTCTTCTTGTTGGCATGTATATCGATCTCCTGCTTCTGCTCATTTCACTTAGCATTAGTTTATGCAAGTGTCTCCAGGACGTTCTGAAATCATCCTGCTGGTCGTTTCTTACAGAACAATAATATTCCATGACATTCATATACCATAGTTTATTCAGCATTCTCCAATTGATGGGCATACATTCATTTTTCAGTTTCTAGCCACTACAAAAAGGGCTGCCACAAACATTTTTGCACAGGTGTGTCCCTTTCTCTCCTTTAAGATCTCTTTGGGATATAGGCCCAATAGAAACACTGCTGGGTCAAAGGATATGCACAGTTTGATTACTTTTTGAGCATAGCTCTAAATTGCTTTCCAGAATGGTTGGATCCGTTCACAGTTCCACCAACAATGTATCAGTGTCCCAGTTTTCCCACATCCCCTGCAACATTTGTCATTATTTTTTCCTCCCAGATCTTAGCCAATCTGACAGGTGTGTAGTGGTACCTCAGAGTTGTCTTAATTTCTCTGATAAGTAGTGATTTGGAGCACCTTTTCATATGACTAGAAATAGTTTTAATTTCATCATCTGAAAATTGTCTGTTCATATCCCTTGACCATTTATCTATTGAAGAGTGGTTTGAATTCTTATAAATATGAGTCAATTCTCTATATAATATTTTAGAAATGAGGCCTTTATCAGAACCCTTAAATGTAAAGATGATTTCCAGTTTATTACTTTCCTCCCAATATTGTCTGCATTAGTTTTGTTTGTACAAAAACTTTTTAACTTAACATAAACAAAATTATCTATCTGGTGTTCAATTAAGAGTTCCAGTTCTCCTTTGGACACAAATTCCTTCCTTCTCCACAGGTCTGAGAGGTAAACTATCCTGTGTTCCTCTAATTTGCTTATAATATCACTCTTTATGTCAAAATCATGTTCATGATTTAGAACCCATTTAGATCTTATCTTGGTATGTGGTGTTAAGTGTGGGTCAAGCCCTAATTTCTTCCTTACTAGTTTTGTGGTATAATTTTCTAAAAAAAAATGATGAAATTAAAATATGAGAAAGAAGAATGCACTGGGGAAAAGAAAAAAGAGAGGTAGAATGAAATAGATTATCTCAAATAAAAGAGTTCTAAAAGAGATTGATTTTACAGTGGAAGGGGGAAAGAGGGAAACAGGGAGGGAACAACAGGAAACTTATTCTCATCAGTATTAGCTCAAAGAGGAAATAAAACTTAATTATTTAGGTGTAGAAATCTATCTTAACCTGCAGGAAAGTAGCAAGGGAAGGAGATGAGAGAAGGGGGTGGGGAGGATGGAGAATGTAAGAGCTAATAGAAGGGCAGGCAGTTTAAGAGAGGTAAAAGTCAGAAATAAAAGACTTGAGAATGGACAGAATAAAAAGAGAGAGAGTAGGATAAATGGGGAAAACAGGATGGAGAGAAATATATAATTGATAATCATTACTGTGAAAAAAAAAAATGGAAGCACCAGCCCTGAAGTCAGGAGGACCTAAGTTCAAATCTAGTCTCAGACACTTAATACTTCCTAGCTGTGTGATCCTGGGCAAGTCACTTCTCCCTAATTGCCTCAGCAAAAAAAAAAAAAAAAAAATGGAAGGACAGCTAGATGACACAGTAGATAGAGCACCAGCCCTGAAGTCAGGAGGACCTGAATTCAAATTTTACCTCAAACATTTAATACTTACTATCTGTTTAAAGCTGAGCAAATCACTTAACCTCAACTGCCTGGCCAAAAAAAAAAAAAAATTACAGTTAGTTTCTCTGATAAAGACAATTTCTCAAACATATAGAAAATGTAGTCAAATCAAAGAAAATAAACAGCTAGTTTTCAGACAAATTAATCAAAGGTATCTATAGTCATATAAAAAATGCTCTAAATCATTAGTGATAACAGAAATGCAAATTAAAACAACTCTGAGCTACTACCTCACATCTGTCAGATTGGCTAAAATGATAGAAAAGGAAAATGACAAATGTTGGAGGGAATGTGGGAAAATTAAAACACTATGCCATTGATGAATGCATACTAATTCAACCATTCTGGAGGACAATTTGGAACTATGCTCAAAGGGCTATGCATACCTTTGACCTACAATGTCACTACTAGGTCTCTATCCCAAAGAGATTTTTAAAAAGTGAAAAGGACCTATGTGAATGAAAATATTTATAGCACTTCTTTTGGTGGTGGCAAAGAACTAGAAATTGAGTACATAACCATCAATTGGGGAATAGCTGAAAAAGTTGTACATATGATTATGATGGAATACTATTGTGCTTTAAGAAGTTATGAGCAGGATATTCTCAGAAAAATATGGAAAGACTTATGTGAAATGATACAAAGTGAAATGAGTAGAACCAGGAATTATATACAGTAACCATATTGTATAGTGATCTACCAGGAATAACAGTTATTCTCAGCAATGCAATGATCCAAGACAATTCTAAAGGACATATGATTAAAGGTCCTGTCCATCTCCAGAGAAAAAGATATTTTTCTTTACTTTCCTTATTTTTCTTGGGATTTTCTTTGTGTTTCCTTTCACAGAATGATTTACATGGAAGTATGTTTTGCATGACTGCACATGTATAACCTATATCAAATTGCTTGCCTTCTCAATGTGGGGGGAGAAGAGGAACAGAGAGAATTTTGAATTTAAAATTTGGGCCGATTGTCAACATTGTTTTTTCATGTAATTGGGAAAAAATATTAAATAAGATTTTTTTTAAAAAATAATCTATATGCAAATAGAATAGATAAACAGAAAAAAATGTAATAAATTGAAAATATGCAGTAGTTTGAGCTCAGAAAATGTAGTGGCAACTACCTACTGGGAAAAATTAATGCTGGTGAATCCCTTTAGTTTGGAACTTTGGATCTGCAATAGGGCAAAAGTCCTATAAGAGTGTTGTTACTCAGTATTACACGATGATCAATTCTAATGGACATGGCTCTCTGCAACAAAGAATTGTCTCAAACCAGTTCCAATTGTTCACTGAAGAAAACCATATACACCCAGAGAGAGGGAAATATAATATGGACCACAACGTAACATTTTCATGATCTCTATTGACATTTGCTTGCATTGTGTTGCCTTTCTCTGATTCTTTTTTTTTTTCTTGTAGATAGGATTTTTCTTGCATAACTTCTCAAGCATTTCAACATTATTAACATGTAGTGGACTTCCTGCCATCTAGGGGAGGGGAGGGGACTGGGAGTAAAATTTGTAATGGAAAGCTTTGTAAAGATCAATGTTGGGGAACTACCCATACATATGTTATACAAATAAAAAGCTTTAATAAAAAAAATTTAAAAAAAGAGTGTTGTTACTAAACACAACATAAATATAATAAGCCTCAGAAGCCTAAGATCATCAGACCATCTAAGGATATTTGAACCAGCTTAAATTAAAAAAAATGGAGATTAAATTTTTCACACATTATATAGAGTACTGGGTCTGGAGTCCAAAAGAACTGAATTCAGAAATATCTCAGGCTTTACTAATTGTGTGATCTTAGGCAAGTGATTCTACTTGCTTCAAGGGGGGAAAACCTCTTTTGTGTTAACCATATGGAGAAATGGAGAATAATACCTATTTTTCCACACTGACCAATATTAGGATTGGGTTTATGAGTGACTGCTGCATTTCCAGTGTGGGTGAAAGGAGACCTAATCTGAAAAGAAAAAGGGGGAGGGGAAGTCGATGGAAAAAACTTAAGGTTTCTAAGGAGAGACTATTGCTCCAAAATGCCATATATTTTTAATGAATTGAATTAATTTTCATAATGAATTTTGACAATTCTATATCCAAATTCCACACACAGGTTTGTTTAAATAGGATTCATCAAAAAGGGCTTAGAGGAGTGAATGAATATAGCTAGAACATAGCTGACATTTTTCCCTTTATTTAATAGATTTGGAGCAATATTCATTTCTTAATTCACTAAAGAAACTCTATCTCTTGTAGACTGAGAGTGTGATTTTTAGCAGCAGCTTGGCAGATGATTAAGACACTGATGTATGTTCTATTCGCACATGAGCCAATCAGCTTCATTCTGTTCAATACCCCCATCTATACACCTAATCCCCATCAACCTTTGAAAAGAATGGATAAGAAATTGTGCTTGCGTCAGTGCAAATCCACTCCTGGAAAAATGACTCAAATTCAATTTAACAAATATTTATTAAGGATGTACTAAGACCCTGTGCTGGGGCTAGGATGCAATGATGAAATAAGACACAGTCCTTGCTTACAACCTAATAAAAGGGATTAGATATGTATATACATATTGCATGAAATGCTGAGAGGCAGATGCTATTGTCTGATGCAAAAGGGATAAAAGAATAAGAACGTATAACAAATTGCTAGCCATGTCAGGATGAGAAAAGAGGGAGGAAAGGACAGAATTTGGAACTCAAAACTTTAAAAAAAATTGAATGTTAAAAATGTTTTTATATGTAATTGGGGGAAAGTATTTTTAAGTGGCTTATAAAATGTTTTATATCACATAGGGGATAACATTTTCACAAGGTTTTTGGGGGGAACTGCAATCAATGATTAGCAACACACAATAGCGGTCCAGACTTTCTAAATAACCATTACTGGACACTTCCTTACATGTGCACAAATCTGCATGGAAAAATACCAAAAGTGTTGGGCTTTCACTCATGTATTCCATTGATTTCCCCCATTCTAGTGTATCAAGAAATGACATGCACTTTGCCAAAAAGCAACATTTGTATTCTGGTAGTTACATGGTTCTTCTTTTACATAGTAAAATGGACACCAGAACTACAAAGGCAGAAGTGTGAGTGAACTTTTATTGAGAGGGAAATTGTCAAATGAAACAGCAGCAACTGAAGAATAAGAAAACTTCGTGCTGTTACAGGACTTCTTTTACAATAGTAGTCATATCACTGATACATTGTTGGTGGAACTGTGAATGGATCCAACCATTCTGGAGAGCAATTTGGAACTATGCTCAAAAAGTTATCAAACTGTGCATACCCTTTGGCCCAGCAGTGTTTCTACTGGGCTTATATCCCAAAAATATTTTAAAGGAAGGAAAGGGACCCACATGTGCAAGAATGTTTGTGGCAGTGCTTTTTGTAGTGACAAGGAAACTGGAAACTGAAAGGATGCCCATCAATTGGAGAATGGCTGAACAAATTATGGTATATGAATGTTATGGAATATTATTGTTCTGTAAGAAATGACCAGCAGGATAATTTAAGAGAAGCCTGGAGAGACTTGCATGAACTGATGCTGAGCGAAATCAGCAGAACTAGGAGATCATTGTACACGGCAACAAGAAGACTATATGATGATCAATTCTGATGGACATGGTTCTCTCCAACAATGAGATGTTTCAAACCAGTTCCAGCTGCTCAGTGATGAACACTATGGGAGTGTTCCCATACACACAGGGAGAGGCCTGTGGTATCTGAGTTTGGACTGCAACATAGCATTTTCACACTCTCTATTGATCTTTTCTTGCATTGCTTTCCTTCTTGGTTTTCTTTTTTTTTTTTCCTTGCCTGTACAGTAAGATAACTGTATAAATACGTATACACATATTTGATCTATCAAATATTTTAACATAATTAACATGTATTAGACTTCCTGCCATCCAGGGGAGGGGGTGGGGAGCAGGAGGGGAAAATTTGTAACAGAAAGCTTTGCAAGGGTTAATGATGAAAAATTGCCCATGCATATGTTTTGCAAAAAAAAAAGCTTTAACAAAAAAAAAATCCAAAAAACTGGAAACTGAATGGATGCCCATCAATAGGAGAATGGCTGAATAAGTGATAATATATGAATGTTATGGAATATTATTGTTCTGTAAGAAACGACCAGCAGGATAATTCCAGAGAGGCCTGGAGACACTTGCATGAACTGATGCTGAGTGAAATTAGCAGAACCAGGAGATGATTGTGCACAGCAACAACAAGACTATATGATGATCAATTCTGAAGGACATGGTTCTCTTCAATAATGTGATTTTTCAAACCAGTTCCAGTTGTTCAGTGATGAAGAAAGCCATTTGCACCCAGGGAGAGGCCTGTGGAATCTGAGTCTGGACCACAACACAGCATTTTCACACTCTCTATTGATGTTTGCTTACATTATGTTTTCCTTCTCAGGTTTTTGTTTTTGTTTTTGTTTTTTTCCTGTACAGCAAGATAACTGTATAAATATGTATACACATATTCGATCTGTCAAATATTTTAACATAATTAACATGTATTAGATTTCCTGCCATCTAGGGGAGGGGGTGGGGAACAGGAGGGAAAAATTTGTAACAGAAAGCTTTGCAAGGGTCAACGTTGAAAAATTATCCACGCATATGTTTTGCAAATAAAAAGCTTTAATAAAAAAGAAAAGAACAGAAAAGAAAAGAAAACAAACAAAAAACAATAGTAGTCATATTTCAGCTTATGATCACTAACTTAAAAATGCCACTTATTTCAATTGGACCCAGCACTTTCAGATTCCTACTTAAAAAAGACTATATAAGAAGAGTATGTGAAAGTTGTTTGCTGGCGCAGCTAGGTGGTATACCAGCACCAGCCCTGAAGTCAGAAGGACCTGAGTTCAAAGCTGATCTCAGACACTTGAAACTTCCTAGCTGTGTGACCCTGGGCAAGTCACTTAACCCCAATTGCCAGGGGAGGTGGGGGATAGAGGAACAAAGTTGTTTGCTGAAAAACCCTGAAAAATAAAGTGGAACTATGGGGATGGGTGGGGGGAAACTATGTAAAACACTTAAGGTGTATTTAACTACATTTTCATATCTTCACTGTATTACAAAACACAGTTACTTGCAAAACTGTTTCAGATTTTTAAATACCTCTACATAAGTGTTCTGAAGTTACTTATGTTTATATGAAATAAAGCTATTAATACTTTATAGCAATAATCCCACACTAGGAAGGCCAGGACAAACACAAATCAAGAAATGGAGTTTACCCAGAGCTGCAGTGTGAAAAGACTATAAACAATTGATTTCCCTACACAAGGATGGGTTCTCTTTGCTATAGGAAATCCAAGTGGAGCTATAAGGAATGGAACATGTAAAGAGATTTCTTGAGAAAAAAGGAAGGTATTATACTGTATGAATTTTAATTTTCTACACTTTCTGCAGTATTACATTCTTCTCCTTCACTGTCTGATGTCTATCATGTTAAGATGTCTCTAAGCAACTGCTTGAGAAGGGTACTGTTTTTGTAGGAACCTTCATTCAAGTTCTACAATAGCCTCATCAAAAGTCGTTTTAGCCAAAGCATGATCTCAAAGTAAAATACAGAAAAGTTAAAAGCTAGCCCCAGGCGAATTGGATATGTAAGTTGCATCTCTTTCTTTCTGAAGTCAAATGCTTTTTTGATAAGCTCCTTGGGAATTATCTATTATTTGTTTTAGGTCATCTTTACAGGCTACTAGTCTCCTTTTATTTTCAACTAGAAAATCTTGCTCTCTGGATTAGTCGCATTGGCTATTTATCCAACAATGTCAGGAGAGTGGTGCAGATGGATCTCAGGGTTCACACTCCACTTTTTACTGGTAGTCCTTGATCAGCTGCATCTTCTTTGTCAGTGAATGCTGGAAATGATCCTCCAGGCTGACCTTCACCCTCTGATTATATTATAGTAGGCCACAGAGGGCAGACTGTGCTACTCACTGGAGAACTAGGCCTCCTGCTTGGTCACTGCCTTCATGCAGGTGGCCATGTTGTGATAGTAGTCAGCCTGCTCAGCCACTTTGGTCTTCTGGATCATCTCAGTTTTCTCCATAGTGGACAGGTTTTGGGTGGGAGTGGGGATAGTGGCAGCAGGGGCAACAGGGTTCCAAGGAAAGGGAGAAGCAGCACTGAAGGTACAAGAAAAAATCAAGCCAGACTACGAAGAGTTCTCAAAAGTCTTCACCTTCATTGCCTCCAGTTGCCCTTATTTTAATCCTATTTAGGCTTTGGTGAAGGACAATATTATTGTTTTTAAAAAGAAAAAGGATGAATGTAACACAGCAAAACATGAAATGCCTTTGGCTTTTATATAGGAAGTTACGGGCCATTTGAGACAAATATGGGCTAATGGGCAGCAGTCAGCATCTCTCAAATGCATCTTTTGCTTTCTTTTCATAAAGAGCTATCCTTGTTCAGGTCTTTATTACTTCTCATCTGGGATCCTAAAATAACCTCCTGATTGTATTTCCATTCCCTCTCTTCTTCAGTTCATCTTCCACACAACTACCAAATTAACATTCCCATACCATTGACCATACCATTGTCTTGCTTAAATAACTTCTAGTGGCTTCCTATTATAAATAAAACACAAAAGTTTCAACCTAGTATTTAAGACCCTTTATGACCTGACTTCCACCTATCCTACCAGATTTATTTCATATTTTTCCCTGTGGGGGAATTAAATTGAATTCCTACACTCTCAGTCAATCTAGTATCTATTCTTCATGTAGAGTATTCTTTAAGAAATTCTACTTATCATTTCCTATCTCTATATGACACTATTCACTTAGGATCTGAAATAACTCCAGATTTTCATTGCTGTGTACATATTGTATCCCTCTAGTAGAATGAATTCTTTAAAAGTAAGACCTATTGTGAATGCCCATCAGTTGGGGAATGACTGAATAAGTTATGGTATATGAATATAGTGGAATATTATTCTTCTATAAGAAATGATAAGCAGGATGATTTCAGAAAAGCCTGGAAAGACTTACATGAACTGACGCTAAGTGAAGTGAGCAGAACCAAAAGAACATTGTACACAGTAACCACAAGATGATGTGATGATCAACTGTGATGGACTTGGCTCTTTTCAAACACGAGATGATTCAAGGCAATTCCAATAGATGGGATGAAAAATGTCATCCACATCCAGAAAGAGAATTATGGAGACTAAATATGGATGGAAGCATAGTATTTTCAAACCTTTTTGCTGTTGTTTATTTGATTATTATGTTTTCTTTCTCATGTTTTTTTTTCCTTTTTGATCTTATTTTTCTTACACAATATATCAACTGGCATAACAAATATGGAAATGCTATTTAAAATAAAAGTAAGGCTTATTTTGGATTTTGCCTTTGTATTTAATCCTAACCCATCCCTGCCCCACTCCTTTCCACTCTGTTGTTTCTCATGAGGCCTTATATAAAGTTCAATATTAAATATTGGATATATGCTATGCCCTTGAGCTCAGAGAAAGTTCATTGAATTGAGCTAAATACATTATTTGTAACATAAGGATGAATATTAAAAGTATGCGAGACATTGTTCCTGTAGTTATGAACTGATCTAATCATTCTTTTTTTTTTATTAAAGCTTTTTATTTACAGGACATTTAGAGTAATTTTTCTATATTGACCTTTGCAAAAATTTTTTTTGTTCCAAATTTTTCCCCTCCTTTCCCCCACCCCCACTCCTAGATGACAGGTAGTCTAAAACACGTTAAATATATTAAAATATATGACAAATCCAACATATGTATACATATCTATACAGTTATCTTGCTGCACAAGAAAAATCACATCTAGAAAGAGAAAAAAAAAAACAACCTAAGAAGGAAAACAAAATGCAAGCAAACATTCACAGAAAGCATTAAAATGCTATTTTGTGGTTCACACTCAGTTCCCACAGGCCTCTCTCTGGATGTATATGACTATCTTCATTTGCTGAACAATAGGAACTGGTATGAATCACCTCATTGTTGAAGAGAATCCTGTCCATCAGAATTGATCATTGTATAGTCTTGTTGCTCTGTATAATGATCTCCTGGTTCTGCTCATTTCACTTAACATCAGTTCATGTAGGTCTCTTCAGGCCTCTCTGAAATCATCTTGTTGGTCATTTTTTACAGAACAATAATATTCCATAATATTCATATACCATAATTTATTCAGCCATTCTCCCATTGATAGGCATCCATTCAGTTTCCAGTTTCTAGCCACTACAAAAAGGGCTGTCACAAACATTTTTGCACATGTGGGTCCCTTTCCCTCCTTTAAGATCTTTTTGGGATATAGGTCCAATAGAAACACTTCTGGGTCAAAGGGTTTGCACAGTTTGATAACTCTTTGAGCATAATTCCAGATTGCTCTCCAGAATGGTTGGATCCATTCACAGTTCCACCAATAATGTATCAGTGTCCCAGTTTTCCCACATCCCCTCCAACATTCGTCATTTTTTTTCCTGTCATGTTAGTCAATCTGACAGGTGTGTAGTGGTATCTCAGAATTGTTTTAATTTAAATGATCTAATCATTCTGAAAATTAAATTGGAACTACATCCAAAGTGCTATAAAATTGTGCATACCCTTCAATCCAGCAATATCACTAGGTCTGTATCACAAAGAGATCATAAAAGGGGGAGAAGACTACATATACAAAAATCTGTATAATTGTTCTTTTTGCAGTAGCAAAGAATGAAAAATTGTGGGAAGACCCATAAATTGGGGTAAGAAATGAGGTAAAGAATGATCTTTACTTAATGAAAAAAAATGAATATAACAAAATACTATTATTCTATTAGAAATGATGAGAAGACAGATTTCAGGAAAATCTGGAAAGACTTACATGAACTGATGCTGTGAAGTGAGGAGAACCAGGAGAACATTTTACACATTAATAGCAACATTGTATGATGATCAATTATGATAGACAGCTCTTCTCAACAATGCAATGATTTAAGATAATTCCCATTCCAAAATTCATGGTGGAAAATGTTATCCACATCCAGAGAAAGAAATATGGAGTCTGAATGCAGATCAAAGTATACTCTTTTCACTTTTTTTGGTTTTTCTTTCTTGTGGATTTTATCCTTTTGTTCTGATTCTTCTTTCACAATATGACTAATGTGGAAATATGTTTAACATGATTATTCATATATAACCTATATCAGATTGCTTGCATCTTAGAGAGAGGGAAGGAAGGGATAAAAATTTGGAACTCAAAATCTTATAAAGATAGGGCAGCAAGATAGCACAGTGAATAAAGTGCTGACCCAGGAGTCAGGAGGACCTGAATTCAAATGTAACTTCAAATTACTTAACACTTACTTACTAGCTGTGTGACCCTGGACAAGTCATTTAACCCCAATTACCCCTCCCCCCCAAAAAAAAAACTTCACAAAGTTGAATGCTAAAAACTATCTTTATATTTAATTGGGGGAGGGGGGATGTTTGTGTGAAAAAGAAGCTCAAGAAAACATTCTTTGAAAATTTTTAGGAAAGATCTTAAAGGAGGGAAAGGGACCCATATGTGCAAAAATGTTTGTGGCAGCCTTTTTTATGTGGCAAGAAAGTGGAAACTGAATGGATGTCCATCAATTGGAAAATGGCTGAATAAATTACTGTATATGAATGTTATGGAATATTATTGCTCTGTAAGAAACGACCAGCAGGACGATTTCAGAGAGGCCGGAGAGACTTACAGGAACTGATGCTGACTGAAATGAGCAGAACCAGGAGATCATTATATAGAGCAACAATAAGATTATGAGATAATCAATTCTGATAGACATGGCTCTCTTCTACAATGAGATGATTCAAACCAATTCCAGTTGTTCAGTGATGAAGAGAGCCATCTGCATCCAGAGAGAGGACAGTGGGAACTGAGTGTGGACCACAACATAGCATTCTCACTCTTTCTGTTGTTATTTGTTTGCATTTTGTTTTCTTTCTCAGTTTTTTTTTTCCTTTTTAATCTGACTTTTCTTGTGCAGCAAGATAATTATATAAATATGTATACATATGTTGGATTTAACATATATTTTAACATATTTAACATGCACTGGATTACTTGCCATCTAGGGGAGGAGATGAGGAGAAGGAGGGGATAATTTGGAACAGAAAGCTTTGCAAGGGTCAATGTTGAAAAATTACCCATGCATATGTTTTGTAAACAAAAAGCTTTAATAAAAATTTTTTAAAAGAAAAAAAATTAAAAAATAATTTTTTAAAAGAAAAATTTTAGAAAAGAAATCACTTCAAATTGGGAGGATCGGGAAAAACAGAGTAAAGGACCTGTCTTCTTAAGGATTTCTTTATTGTTGTTTGCATCCCTGTCATGTATAAACTTGAAATCGAAGATAGAAGACTGATCTCAGAGCCAAAAAAAAAAAAATGGGCTCAAAATATGCCTTAAATTCAAAAGGCTTAAATTCTTAATTTTCTATATGATTCTTTAAGAGAAGAGGTCTTAACCAGGGGTTCACTGATCCTGAAAGATAAATTTCAGAGTGTTTATAACTCTGGTGGGAAAAAAGTTATATCTTTATTGTCACAAACCTCTAACTGAAATTTAACATTTCTCTTATTTTTTTAAAAAAACTATTTTTCCTGAGGAAGAATTTAGAGGCTTCTCCATACTGTCAAAGGGGCCCATAACACAAAATAAGTTAAAAAACAACAACAACAAACCAATCCTAGTATAACCAGGGCTGGGCACAGCCTAGCACTCAAGAGAGCTAGTTGTCAAACTTTCAGTATGAGCATTTACACATCAGAAATCAACTACAAAGCAGGGCTTAATTTATTGTTTTATTGACTTAATTGTCTAGACTTAATAAAGTAATAGACAAAAAATGTTAATAATGCAAACTAAATTTTAAAATGTGTCATGTGCTTTTCAGAAAGATTAAAACATTAAACATTGCCCAGCATATATCTAAGACTATAAGTTATATACTTAAAAAAAAAAGCTGATCTTTATTGAAGAGAATTTCCATAATAAGAGTTCCCTTTATAAATTAAATCATAGGTTTTCACTATCCACTTCTCTTTTCACTCCCAAAAATCAATAAATTGCACAAAGCTGTTTGTCCTTAATTCTCGAAAAGGACTGACAAGATCAGGAAGGTGGTGTCTTGACTTGCAAATAAATTGTATTTAAGAGAGGATTTAAAGTTGTGCAAAGTCACCAGTCTCACTCTCTCCACTGGAACCATCTTGGTCTAGTGGCAAGATAGAGATCAGGATAACTAGAGATGGCCCCAGATGTAGTGGAATATCTTAGCCTTCTAAAGCTATGGTCTTTCCCATGTCTCAATTCAATGATTAAAGCTAGGTAAAAATGAGACCCAAATGGCCTCTTTTACCTAATCAAAAAGAAAATCAATTTAAGAGAGAAAGATGCTCAGGATTTCTGTACAAAACAGAAATAACTGCTATTTATGCTCACTTTGAGGCAAGAGCATGAAAGAAATGACCAAGTGAAGTTTCAGAATGTACCTATTGTTGGCCAATCATTGAGAGTCAGAATAATTTGGGCTTAAGGCATGTTTTTTTGTTTGTTTGTTTTTTGTTTATTTAATGCTAGAATAAATAAGTAGGAAAGAGGGAGAAAAAAAGAAATCTACTCCCCAGAGATGTCTTATGAGGTTTCAGCGAATTTTTGATCACTTGCACATAGTATGTGCTTTTAAAAATGATTAACTGGGGTAGCTAGGTGGTGCAGTGAATAGAGCAGCAGCCCTGAAGTCAAGAGGACCTTAGTTCATAAGTGACCTCAGACACTTAACACTTCCTAGCTGTGTGACCCTGGGCAACTCACTTAATTCCAATTGCCTCAGGAAAAAAAAAAATTAACTGAGTAAAATCTTGAAGAAAGGAAGAGATTTTAACCACTGGTGAGACAGGAAATCCAAACTACATGTGTAGCATCATCATAAAAGAGTCAGCATTATCATCATAAGTAATGGTATACAAAAGGTAATAAATTAGAATAGACAATAGTTAGAATTATATATTAAGGCTAACTAAAGGAAATGTTCAGGAATTTTACTAAATAACTCAATAATAATGTATAAAAGAATTACTGAATCCTACAACAAATTGTGTGAAGATGAGTCTCAAGAAACTCAGTTGAATTATCTATTGGATGAAGGCAACTAATGAATACAGGAACTTTCTAGTCATTGGCTGAGAAGATTAGCAACCTCACTTATGACCTAGACAAAATGCAAATTAGCTCCTCTAAGTAAGTCAGCTCTACAGAAAACACTCAGCTTTTTAGTTTGTTCTTCATCTTTCCCCTTGTACCAAATAGGGAGTGGATCAAGAGTAGAGAACGGATTTTTTCTGCCCTATTCTTCCCCTAGTGGTGATGAGGTCTTGAAGTAGAAGTACATGGCAGCATCAAATGGAGCAAGGAATCCACATGAAGTATAGAACTGGAGAGAGGAAATGAGAAGCCAGTACTTGGAACTGGGATCTTATCTGGGAGATGGCATGATGAAAAGCCCAGTCTTCTGCTAGTTCTGGGATATAGGATTTTTCTTTTTCTTTCTTTCTTTTTTTTTTTTTTTGCAAGATTTGTACCCAAGGTGAAGATTTCAACTGACCCCAAAGCTAGAGGTGATAGAAATTATGACCAAGCATCAGAACTATACTCCTTATTCAGTTAGAAGTCCAATTAGAGCTACTAATTCAGCAGAGACTTACAAGAGACAACTATTAAGTGAATACTTTGTAATGGAGAGGAGTAGTACCAACTTTCACACTAATGTATTTGTACCAAGGAATCCCAGATTCATTGTGAAGAAGTTTCATTTTTATTCTTCTAACTATGTCATTTTAATATATGCCTTTGCTTTGAACTAATTCTATTCTCCAACTCAGTAGTGTTACATTCAAATAGAAGTGGATCTCTTCAGTTGCTTATTGAATCAGAAAACCACAAATTAACACTATCTATGTTATACTGAATTTTTATTTATTTTGTTAAATATTTCCAATTACATTTTCAGTTTTATATCTCTGCTTCATTTATCCTGAAGATAAATACATTGGTTGGCAAGCTATACTTTTAGTAGTATCAATATAAGTTACTTTAAACAATGAAGCAATTAAATTGATTCTGTATCATTTTATAATTGATGCTACATAGCAATTTATCTTATTCTGTAATACTGTTCTGTTGTATAGTGTCTGAGGCCAGATTTCAATTCATGAAGATGAGTCTTCTAGACCCAGCACTCTAACCATTGTGCAGCCTAGCTGCCAGCACAAAGTAGTAAATGCATAGAGTGTGTGTATTTATTTCATCCCCAAGAGAAGATGCAGAAGATTGAAAGCATTCTTAGAACCCATATACAAATATGAAAAACACAGAAAGTACTCAGAATGGTACACAAGTAAGCAATGCAAAACATCTTCTTCTCTAGTGGGTCTCACTTTTCCACAGAATCTTAGAGTCCTCCATCTTCAGTACAAAGTGTATAGTTGGGCTTTCCCCAGAGAAAAAACACACTTTGGATATATTTCCCATCAAACTGTATTGTTCAAATAATTAACAAAAACCAAGGCATTTTCTTTTCCTATGCTGTAGTTTTAATCCTTTAGTGATGTTCCTACTATATGTGGACAGCTATAGGATAGAATATGATATAGTCATATAAATGAGACTTTTCTTTAAGAAGTAATTGGTTCGGGAAATTCCACTTTTCTCTATAGAAATCTGGCGAACTTTCAAACTTGAAGTTATTCATAAAGTAATCCATGAGACAACCCACAATACTTTTCTCTGGCTTAGCAGGCTAGATTCCAGGACTCTGCTATTTAGCAAATTCCCCTCCTCTAATTAAGAAGCAAGGAGGCAGGAATGAGCAATGGACAAGCACAGATAAGTGCTTCTCTAAAATATCCCATGACTGCTCTAGCTACTGCCAGGTCTGGGCTGAGAAAACTGACTCTTGGGCTTCTGGTCTGTAGCCTGACAACAACAGGAAGAGTAGTTAAGGGGTGGAGAGCTAAAAGGTATCCAGGAATTCTTTTAGTTTAGGGTCTTTAACAAACACATGACCCTTCCTGTACTTATACCCAAGGCTCCTGGGAGTAGAGGTATGACTTTATGGCTCCTGGGAGAGCAGATTTCTTCTCTACTTTTTCCTATTCCCTCATCTCCAAGAAGAAGAAGAAAAAAAAAAAAAAAAAGATAGAAGGAAAAGGGGAAAGGAGGCACAACATTTACAAATTACTTTTAGAGATAAGGATTTTAGGATGACTCCTCTGACTAGGGTCAATTTTCCCAAGAGTCTTCCCAGGAATCAAATAAATAAATTCATCTAGGTCATTAACGATCAGTTGAGAATCTCAACTTATACTTTACCAAAAGAACTGAGACCATTTACCAAGAGCTTCCTCTTCTCCCTTTACTTACTGGGGAGATTAAAAAGGCTTAAAAGACAAAGTTTCTGGGTAATTCAGTCACTTTATTTTTAATTTATTGCTGAGACAATTGGGCAAGTGACTTGCCCAGGGTCATACGGCTAGGAAGTACGAAATATCTGACATCAGATTTGAACTCAGGTCCTCCTGAATTCAGGGCTGGTACTCTATCCACTATGCCAACTAGCTGCCCCTTTAGTCACTTTATTAATGAGACCAGCACATTATTAATAAACAGATGACTTAACCCTCTCTTTTAGACCAAAGACAAGAAGACTTGCCTTGGGTCATACATCTCATGAGCCTGTAAAACCACATTTGAATTCAGTTATTCATTACTCCAAGTCCAGTATTCTATTCCATTGCCTCAACTAATAGCAAACCCCTTGACATGTAGCCTTGACCTCACTACTCTCTTCAGACTGCCCCACATCATCCCCACTCTCTCTCTTCAATCTCTATCTTCTGGTTCTTTCCTCCAATACCTTCATACACTCATATCTCTTCCATTCTTTAAATGAAGAAAAAAAAAACCCTACATGATCCTATCATCCTTAATAAATTTTGTTCTCTCTCTCTTTTCCCTTTCTTAGCTAAACTTCTTGAGAAAGCTGACAATACTAGGAATCTTCACTTCCTCTGTTCTCAATTGCTTCTAAAGTTATGTAGTCTGGCTTTTGATCTCATCATTAAACTGAATTGTACTCTCCAAAGTTATCAGTGTTTTCTTAATTGCCAATCTAAATGGTTTCAACTTTTTTGGTCTATCTGCAGTCTTTGACACCATCATCCTCTCCTGGATAATCTTTTCTCTTTAAGTTTTTGTGGTGACATTCTCTTTTGATTCTCCTGCTGGTTTTTCATCTGGGTCACATCTCCTAACCATGAATATCCCTAAAGATCTATCCTTTGAGGGATTTAATAATAAAAAAATAAAAAAAGTAATAAAAAAAATAAAAAGATCTATCCTTTGCCTTCTTTTCTTCTTCTATGTTAACTCAGTTGGTGATCTTATCAGCTTCAACAGGTTTAATCATCATTTCTATGAAGATGATTCTAAGATTTATATTTTTAATTATAGTCCCTTTTCTAAGTACTAGATCTACATTTTCCTTCTGGATAACTCAAGCTAGGTATCATATAGATATCTAAAACTCAACATGCCCAAAACAGAATCTACTCTATTTCCCCAAAACTTCTCCCCACTTGATAGTTTACCTCTCAGATATGTGAAGGAATTTATGGTCAAAGAAGAACTAGAGAACATTATGAAATGCAAAATGGATGTCTCTGATTATATTAAATTAAAAAGGGTTTGAACAAACAAAACCAATGCAGCCAAAATTAGAAGGGAAGGAGAACATTGGAGAAAAAAAATTTATATTCAAGATTTCTGATAAAAGACTCATTTCTAAAATATATAGATAATTAACTCAAATTTGTAAAAGGTAATGATAAATATTGGAAGGGATGTGAGAAAACTGGGACACTAATAATTGATGGAGTTGTAAATTGATTCAACCATTTTGGAAAGCAATTTGGAAATATTCCCCAAGGGCTATCAAACTGTGCATACCCTTTGATCCAGCAGTGTCTCTACTGGGGCTGTATCCCAAAGAGATCATAAAAAAGGGAAAGGTACCCACATGTGCAAACATGTTTGTAGCAGCCCTTTTTAGAATGGCAAGGAACTGAAAACTGAGTGGATGCCATCAGCTGGGGAATGGCTGAATTAGTTATGGTATAGGGATATAATGGAATATTATTGCTCTACAAGAAATGATGAGCAGGCTCATTTGAAAAAGGCCTGGAGAAACTTACATGAACTTGATGGGGTGCATAGGGTACAAATATAGCAGCAAACCTGAACTCTCCTAGCCTTAACAATATAATAATGTAGTAATATATTTCTTTCCCTAGATTTTAGAGAACATACTGCAGTAATCCTGAGGCCCTCTTATTTTAGGAGTGCTATTGTTGTAACAATCTGTCTGTCAATGATTCCAAAGTCTCCTGGCCTTAGGAATACTATAATATAATCCTATAAACATTGCTGATTGTCAAATAAACAATCTGTTGATTAGTGATAACCAAGTTCCTGAGACAATAGTGAATAAATCACCCCTCAAACTTACCTGTAAGCCATAAAATTAGCAAATAGTAACATGAAGCTCTGATCTCTCTAACTTTGTCCTATAAATTTATCTTCTGGCTCCTGGTTCTTTGCTAAATCCTTTTGGAACTTAGCCTACTTCAATAGGTGTTACAATTATAACAAACTTTGTCTCTTGACTTGAAGATGGGTTCAAGCCTGCAAATTCTTTTGAGATATCTCAGGAGACCATCCACATTCAGAGAGAAGACTATAGGGACTGAATGTGGATCACAGCATAGTATTTTCACTTTTGTTATTGTTTGTTTGCTTCTTTTTTTCTTTATATTCTGTTTTCCTTTTTGATCTTATTTTTCTTGTGTGGCATGAAAAATGTAGAAATATGTTTACAAGAATTCCACATGTTTAATTTATATTGGATTACTTGCTATCTAGGGAAGGGGGAAAGTGTGAAAGGAGGGAGAAAAGTTTGGAACACAAAGTTTTGCAAAGGTAAATGTTGAAAACTATCATTGCATGTATTTTGAAAAATAAAAAAAACTATTATTATTTTTTAAAAAAACTAAATTCTGGGGCAGCTAGGTGGCGCAGTGGTTAGAGCACCAGCCCTGAAGTCAGGAGGACCTGAGTTCAAATGCGGTCTCAGACACTTAACATTCCCTAGCTGTGTGACCCTGGGCAAGTCACTTAACCCCAATTGCCTAAGCAAAAAAAAAAAAAAAAAAAAAAAAAAACCTAAATTCTCCTCACTTTCTCACTACTATGAATGACATCATCATTTTTCCAGTTATCCAGGCTTATAACCCAAATATTACCCTTGACACTTCAATTACACTCATCCAATAAAAGCAATCTGTTGTCAAATCTTTATCATTCTTACTTTTGAGAGAATTTTCTTAGCATCATGACTAGGCACTAAGCTCAGACATAGAAAAACTGCAGTTTATTCACTCAGAGTGTGGCACATTCCACCAAGAAAGAAGGGATATTTATGTGTGATAATTTGCAAGTTTTGTTTACATATTCTCCCCTCCAAAACTACTGAGCCAGAGAGAATAACCAAAGAGTAGCTGTGCTTATCACAACAAAAGATGATGCTTACTATGTGTTGCACAGCCATTCACATTAGACTAAGGAATCACTTTCTTTATAAATCAATCCATAAGTATTTGTTGAGTGACTGTTATGGGCTTTATCAGAAAAAGGGGATAACTTTCTTGTACTATCAAAGTTTTAAGAACCCTCTTTTATAGTCATGAAGTATATTAGGAAGGATACACTAAAAGAGACAGGACAGTTAGGTGATGCAGTGGATATAATGCTGGGGCTGGAGTCAGGAAAACTCTACTTCAAGACACCAAATCTGGCCTCAGATATTGACTAGTTGTATGACCCTGGGTAAATCACTTAATCCTGTTGCCTCGGTTAACTTATATGTAAAATGAGCTAAAAAAGGAAATAGCAGACCATTCTAGGATCTCTGCTAAGAAAACCACAAATGGGCTCATGAAGTGGAGACATGGCTGAAAAACAACTTAACAACAATTGACACAGTTCACTTCATGATAAAAGATGGCAAATATAGGACATAATGGAGTCAGTTATGTCAACTTTCAACATACCGCTTTTAGCTCTTCGAAAAAAATCTTCTTTCACTACTATTTTCACAACATTTATATATGTTTCCTTCTTTGCACTGACACAACCATCCTCATGTATACTTTCATTACAGCCTTTTGGTTGGTTTCTCCCTTCTTCAAGACTTTTCTCACTCTAATTCATTCTTCATTCTTCTGCCAAAGTAATTTTCTTACAGACCAATTTTGACTGGTCATCTCCCCCTTCCCAATAAATTCCAGTGGTTCTCTATTATGTTGTGTAAAATGTAAAATGCTCTATCTGGCACTTAAAACTTTACAACCTGGCTGCTTCCTGCCTGTTCAATCTTTTTATACCACTTCCCTTCAGGTACTCACAATTCAGCTAAGCCATCATACTTGCTATTTCTCACAACTTTGAACTCCCTGCCTTTCACCTGCTGATTCACCATGCCTGAAATGTGCTACCTTCTCACTTTTGCCTGCTGGCTTTCTTCAAGATTCACTTCTAATCCCACTTTCTGGAAGAGACTTTTTCCTGTATGTTCCCTATGATGTCTCCTCCCTGATGAAGTCAAGAATGCACTAAGTCATTTGTAATAAATTCACAGATTCAAACCCACCAAATTAACAAAGGGAAAGGGGGAATATTTTATAGGTAAGGACTTAGAGCAAGGCATGTTGACCTCAGAAAGCAATAACCACAGAGGTTGCTTGGCTTCCGGATTATATACAATAACAGGAGTGGTCAAGATAATCCTATCAAAGCAAAAAATTCAACAAGGGCCCACTTCAGCAAAGGCCTACTTAAGGACAAAACAATCCTGTCAATTGCCCCTCCCTTCCCCCTTCAAGATCTACCTAGACACTGGGCTTCAGCCAAGGACTGCTGAGGTCTTATTCACATCTCTATCCCCACATCAGATTCTTTCTTCTTAAATTGCCTTTAATTCTGCATATATTTTATGTGTATATAGCTATTTGCATGTTGTCTTCTTTATTAGAATGTAAGATCCCTGAGAGCATCATGAAGCTTGACAATGTTTTTTCTTTTTCTTTCTTCTTTTTTTTTTGTATTTCCTATTTTTATCTGGCTAGCCTTTTGTTCTTTTAACTGATAAGAGATCTGATAAGTATATCATTCTCAAAAAAAAAGTATATGATGATCTGATAAGTATATCATTCTCAAAATCCATTACTTGTTAAGATTCTAGTGACTGGAGATACTCCTCTGATCAACTTGATAGGTCCTAGCCCTTGTTGCCAGAATTTCCTTTCCCCAAAAAGGGAGAAAGGAGATGATGGGTCAGAGCTCAGGATCTACTCAAAAACTGCATGGAGGAATATGGAGCAATAAAATTTGTGGCTCCTTGTTTGTCTCCTGTAAAAACTCCATCCTGACTTCTTTACTTCATCCTGTCTCCTTCCCTAAATAACAATACCTTATTTCTTGCCTTCCTTATCTCTCTTTTACATTTTACAACCCTGTAAGCTATTAAACTACTGACTGAAGTCCCATTCTTGCAGTATATAAAACTCTCTCAAACTTCCTCTAATTGCTAGACTCTCTTAGAGAGTTATAGCCATAATAAAGTGTTTTGTGACTAAAAGAGAATCTCTTTGAATTCATCCATACTATGAACAATGACTCAGACTTCAACCTTCTTACATTTAAGAATAAATCTGAATTTTCACCAAGATAAAAAATTTTCTTAAATATAAAATTTTAGCATTATATAGTCAGCAAGTAGGATTTATACCAGGAATGCAGGGCTGGTTCAATATTAGGAAAACTATCAGCATAATCAATTATATTAATAACCAAACTAACAAAATCATATGATTATCTCAATAGATGCAGAAAAAGCATTTGATAAAATCCAACACCCATTCCTATTAAAAACACTAGAGAGTATAGGAATAAGTGGGCTTTTCCTTAAAACAATCAGTAGCATCTATTTAAAACTATCAGCAAGCATCATATGTAATGGGGACAAACTAGACCCATTCCCAGTAAGATCAGGAGTGAAACAAGGATGCCCACTGTCACATTACTATTTAATATTGTATTAGAAATGTTAGCTTTGGCAGTAAGAGAAGAAAAAGAGATGAAAGGGGAGCAGGTAATGAGGAAACCAAATTATCACTCTTTGCAGATGACATGATGGTATACTTAGAGAACCCTAGAGATTCAACTAAAAAACTGCTAGAAATAATTCACAACTTTAGCAAAGTTTCAGGATACAAAATAAATCCACATAAATCATCAGCATTTTTATATATTATATATTTATATATTTTATATATTATATATTACAAAGTTCGGCAGCAAGAAATTCCATTCAAAATAACTGTCGATAGCATAAAATATTTGGGAATCTATCTGCCAAGGAACAGTCATGAACTATATGAACTAAACTACAAAAAATTTTCCACACAAAGTCAGATCTAATCAGTTGGAAAAACATCAAGTGCTCATGGGTAGGCCAAGTGAATATAATAAAAATGACAGTACTACCCAAAGTAATTTACTTATTTAGTGCCATACCAATCAAACTCCCAAGAAATTATTTTACAGATCTAGAAAAAATAGTAGCAAAGTTCATTTGGAAGAACAAAAGGTCAAGAATCTCAAGGGAATTAATGGAAAAAAAAAAAGGCTAATGAAGGGGACCTTGCTGTGCCAGATCTAAAATTGTATTATAAAGCAGCAGTCATCAAAACCATTTGGTACTGGCTAAGAAATAAAGCAGTCGATCAGTGGAATAGGATAGGATCACAGGACAAAACCAGGCAATAATTATGGCAGTCTAGTGTTTGATAAACCCAAAGACCCCAGCTGTTGGGATAAGTGCTCACTATTCAACAAAAACTGCTGGGAAAATTGAAACTACTATGGAAGAAATTAGGGCTTGACCCGCACCTAACACCACATACCAAGATAAGATCTAAAGGGGTTCATGATTTAGATATAAAGAGTGATATTATAAGCAAATTAGAGGAACATAGGATAGTATACCTCTCAGACCTGTGAAGAAGGAAGGAATTTGTGTCCAAAGAAGAATTGGAACTCTTAATTGAACACCAGATAGATAATTTTGATTATATTGTTAAAAAGTTTTTGTACAAACAAAACTAATGCAGACAAGTTTAGGAGGGAAGCAATAAATTGGGAAATCATTTTTACATTTAAGGGTTATGATAAAGGTCTCATCTCTAAGATATATAGAGAATTGTCTCATATTTATAAGAATTCAAGCCACTCTCCAATCAATAAATGGTCAAAGGATATGAACAGATAGTTTTCACATGATGAAATTAAAACCATTTCTAGTCATATGAAAAGGTGCTCCAAATCACTATTGACCAGAGAAATGCAAATTAAGACAACTATGAGATACCACTACACACCTGTCAGATTGGCTAAAATGACAGGAAAAGATAATGATGAATGTTGGAGGGATTGTGGGAAAACTGGGACACTGATACATTATTCGTGGAACTGTGAATGGATCCAACCATTCTGGAGAGCAATTTGGAGCTATGCTCAAAAAGTTATCAAACTGTGCATACCCTTTGACCCAGAAGTGTTTCTATTGGGCCTATATCCCAAAGAGATCTTAGAGGAGGGAAAGGGACCCACATGTCCAAGAATGTTTGTGGCAGCTCTTTCCATAGTGGCTAGAAACTGGAAACTGAAGGGATGCCCATCAATTGGAGAGTGGCTGAATAAATTATGGTATATGAATGTTATGGAATATTATTGTTCTCTAAGAAACGACCAGCAGGACGATTTCAGAGAGGCCTGGAGGGACTTGCATGAACTGATGCTGAGTGAAGCGAGCAGAATCAGGAGATCATTATACACGGCAACAACAATATTACATGATGATCAATTCTGATGGACATGGCTCTCTGCAACAAAGAATTGTCTCAAACCAGTTCCAATTGTTCGGTGAAGAAAGCCATATACACCCAGAGAGAGGGATATGAAATATGGACCACAATATAATATTTTCATGCTCTCTATTGAGGTTTGCTTGCATTGTTTCCTTTCTCTGATTTTCTTTTTTTTTTCTTGTAGATAGGATTTTTCTTGCACAACTTGTCAAGTATTTCAACATTATTAACATGTAGTGGACTTCCTGCCATCTAGGGGAGGGGAGGGGACTGGGGGGTAAAATTTGTAATGGAAACTTTGTAAAGATCAATGCTGGGGAACTACCCATAGATATGTTATACAAATAAAAAAGCTTTAATAAAAAAAATAAAGTTATCAAACTGTGCATACCCTTTGACCCAGTAGTGTTTCTACTGGGCCTGTGTCCCAAAGAAATCATAAAGGAAGGAAAGGGCCCCACCTGTGCAAGAATGTTTGTGGCAGCCCTTTTTGTAGTGGCTAGAAACTGGAAACTGAATGGATGCCCATCAATTGGAGAATGGCTGAATAAATTATGGTATATGAATGTGATGGAATATTATTGTTCTATAAGAAATGACCAATAAGATACTTTCAGAAAGGCCTGGAGAGACTTGCATGAACTGATGCTGAGTGAAATCAGCAGAACCAAGAGATCATTGTACACAACAACAATAAGACTATATGATGATCAATTCTGAAGGACATGGTTCTCTTCAATAATGAGATGTTTCAAACCAGTTCCAGTTGTTCAGTGATGAAGAAAGCCATCTACACCCAGGGAGAAGCCTGTGGGATCTGAGTGTGGATCACAACATAGCATTTTCACATTCTCTATTGATGTTAATGCTTACATTATGTTTTCCTTTCTAAGGTTTTTGTTTTTGTTTTGTTTTTTTTCCTGTACAGCAAGATAACTGTATAAATATGTATACACATATTCGATCTGTCAAATATTTTAACATAATTAACATGTATTAGATTTCCTGCCATCTAGGGGAGGGGGTGGGGAATAGGAGGGAAAAATTTGTAACACAAAGTTTTGCAAGGGTCAATTTTGAAAAATTACCTATGCATATGTTTTACAAATAAAAAGCTTTAATAAAAAATCAATCAAAGTAAGCCAAAATAAATAAATAAATAAATGATAATAAATAAAGAATTATATGGTCAGTTTGAATTAAACACTTTTTTAATATGAAGTAAACATAGGGCTGTTATATGGCAGATAAGTATTTTGGCCCTGGAGTCAAGAAGGCTCATCTTGATATAGATTTTGAAACCAGCTTATTAAATGTTATAAGGGAGCTAGTTCTCTCAGACATCCTGTTTGTAGAGAATCTTAGGAGGCCTTAATCAACCTCTTTTATCTCAAAGATGTGAGATGAAACTCACCTCTATTGGACCTCTATTGTCTCAATTATGTGAGTGGAAACTCTTTAAAACCCTCCTCTGTCTCAATTCTGAAACTATCTTGATTAGCATATATTTAGTCAGTTCTGGAACCTGGTCAGCCAGATAGATTTCTTTTTTTTTTTTCTTTCTTTTTTTATTAAAGTTTTATATGGGTTATAAAATTCCCCCCTCTAGTTCCTACTCCTCCCTTAGATGGCAGGAAGTCTACTACATGTTAATTATGTTAAAATACTTGACAAATCCAATATGTGTATACATATTTTTACAATTATCTTGCTGTGCAAGAAAAGTCAGATCTACAAGAAAAAAAAATCTGAGAAGGGAAACATAATACAAGCAAACATCAATAGAAGGAATTAAAACGTTATGCTGTGGTCCATATTTCATATCCCTCTCTCTGGGTGTATATGGCTTTCTTCATTGAACAATTGGAACTGGTTTGAAACATTTCATTGCTGAGAGAGCCATGTCCATCAGAATTGATCATCAGTCTTGTTTTTGTTGTGTATAATGATCTCCTAGTTCTGCTCATTTCATTCAGCATCAGCTCATGCAAGTCTCTCCAGCCTCTCTGAAATCATCCTGCTCTCTTCATTTCTAAACAATTGGAACTGGTTTGAATCGTCTCATTGTTGAGGAGAGCCTTGTCCATCAGAATTAATAATTGTATAGTCTTGCTATTGCCGTGTATAATGATCTCCTGGTTCTACTCATTTCACTCAGCATCAGTTCATGCAAGTCTCTCCAGGCCTTTCTGAAATCATGCTGCTCAGCCAGATAGATTTCACCTGGCTATTCCTTTGTCCCTCCCTCTGAGCTACCAAACTCCTCCCTGATTCTTCCCCTTTCTTCATAGATCTTGCTTCTGCTCCCCTGAGACTTTAAAAGTTGTGTACCCTGAAATGCAAACTGCTCATTCATTTATGATTCTGCATTATAGTTGCTTGAGGCCATGAAGCTATTTTCCTTGCTGACTCCTTTTCAGGATTAAGCCTGCAATGAAGTATTCTCTTTTACCTCATAGTGTTTTTTCTTTAATGGCTTCTTCCTCCTGGTTAATTGTGAGTTCCATTAGAGAACTTATCCTTCCCTTTTGTATTTTACATAATAAATAAAAAAACTTGGTAATCTGTGATAGATGTCTTGTCATGGTTGTTCCATGTCATGATCTTTTATATAACATCCTTCTCTCCCCCCCCCCCCAATTTATTGCTCTCCTGAATCTATGTCTATTTATCACTCCTGGTGTCTGTTTTACCTCATCACATAGAAATTCAGTAAATAATGTATTCCTTTGATGAGATTGCCACCAAAGGTTGGGGAGAGGATATGTTGGATCCCAAAGTATATTGGGGTTATGTACTGGTGTTGGGGGTTATTGAATTCTGGGCCTTAGAAGTAGAGTTGCACCCTACTATTGAAATCTCAGAAACTTTATGACTGATTAACAGATTGTTATCTGACAGCGAGCATTGTTTGTGGCATTCCCAAAGCTGGGTTGTCTTAGGGTTATTGCTACATCTTCCCTAGGAGCTATACCACATTACTCATCACCTTCATTGTTTGATCTGAGAGGTTGATAAATAAAACATGAAAACTGTAGCTAGAAGAAACAACTAGACTAAACTTCAGGTGAAATGCCAATACAAAACAGTGGAAAGTGGGCATTTAATAAGTACTGGTGATGAGATCAGGATAGTAATTCAAACTCAAAATAAACAGGTGAAAAATTCACAATGGTCATTCTTTTTGGCAAAAGCTTGGCTTATTTAAGAAAAGAGGTAAAAGTCAAAATAAGAGGTAAAATTGGCACCAGAAGTGACAAATATGAAATAAAATTGGAGAGCAATAAGGTTATCAAGGACAGAAATTTGGAAAAATCCATTAAAGGAATATGCTATGAGGCCTGAGTATGCCATTGACTGGCAGGTTAGATCCACAGAGGAATTTAGCAGAGTAACCAGAATTAGCTATAGTAAAGAGAAAGACAGAATTAGAGAGAATACAATGAGGGAGAGTGCCTCATATTGGGTTTAGTCCTGGAAAGAATAGTAAAGATCTTCACCATGATCTCTTCAACAATGAGATGTTTCAAAACAGTTCCAATTGTTCAGTGATAAAGAAAGCCATATACACCCAGAGAGAGGCCAGTGGGATCTGAGTCTGGACTACAATGTAGCATTTTCACACTCTCTATTGATGTTTGCTTGCATTTTGTTTTCCTTCTCAGGTTTTTTTTTTTTTTTTAAATAGATCTGATTTTTCTTGTACAGTAAGATAACTGTATAAATATGTATACGTATATTCGATTTGTCATGCATTTTAACATAATTAGCATGTATTAGACTACCTGCCATCTAGGGGAGGGTGGGGGGAGGAGTAACATTTGTAACAGAAAGCTTTGCAAGGGTCAATATTGAAAAATTACCCAGGCATAATATTTTGCAAATAAAAAGCTTTAATTTAAAAAAGAAAAGTGATAAAAAAAAATCTTCACCACAAGTAGTCTCTTATAGGAAAAATACAGCCTTAGGGGTTTCTCAGGGAAAACACAGAAATAAAAGTAGGAACCCAAAGGGAAGGATCCAGAAGTCCAATGGAATGTATCTGGTAGAACAGATCCCAGACCTGCTAATCAATATCTTTAAGATTGTTTAAAAATATTCAGAGTTTAGGTAATAGACCATGAAGGTGGATAAAGAGTTCCATCCTCAAAATAACTCGATACAAACCAGAGAATATGGGAATTATTTATATCTGATAATAGCCAGATGGGCTTCTTCCTGACTGGGGAAGAGAATAAGTCCACATCACTGGTTTTGGGTGAGTTAAGTTTCCTCTTTTATAAAATTGGGGGATTGGATTATTAATACAATATACAATACAAATACAATCTCTAAAATTGCTTCCAGTGTCAGTCAACTAGCATTTATTTAAAGCACCTACTAAGTGTCAGCCATTTTATTACAAGTACAGGAGATACAAAGAAAGGACAAACCAAAAAACAGATAGTGCTGTTGTGCCACAGTTTCCCTGTCTCAGTCTCCCTTAATTGTGCTGCCCGAAAATAGCAATCCCCACTTCCTGACCTTCAGAAATAATTGGACTCACATTCCAAAGGAGTTATGAAACCTCCAGGTGGCCAGCCTCGACATACTCCTTGTCTGTATGACCTAGAGTAGTAGTTTTTTTTGCCCAGTTTCTGTCTCAAGGCATCCTACTCCCTACCTGCCAGAACTGGATTTATGGTTTCCTTGGACACCAGATGTGCTCAGCTTTTCCCATGAGTTCTTTGTCTCCCTGAGCTATAGAACCTGTATAATGCATGACGTCCCTCAATGGGGTGTTGAATACTTTGTATTATTCAGTCGGCTGACATGCTGTCAGTCTAAATCTCTGGGCTGGACTTCGAGCTTTGAGACAAGAGTCCCGGCAGTCCCCACCCATAGCTATGGATTCTGAACTCTCAATTAACATCAATAAAGCATTACCTAATTTCCATGTGTGATACTGCCTCAGTTTCTCCCTGAACATTACAGTGCTCTCAAGGTCACAGGAATCTAATAGTAAAGCTGATAATTTAGTTGCTTCTGAATCCAAGTGTGTGACACCGGTGCAAGGCCCCCTTTTCCAAATTAACTAACATGTTCAGGTACAAAGAGAAAGCATTTATTTAATCCCAGCAGGGAGAGGCCCAGACACACCTGAGAGCCATCCCAACTCCCTGCCATGTGCTGCTGGAACCTGGCCAGCTGGAAGTAACAGGTGGTTAAATAGGAAAAGACCCAAGTCTTTTCATTGGTTAGACTAAAAGGACATAACTATCCTTGACCAATAGTTACCAATGATGTCCACACCCTCCCAGGTCATGTGACTTCCTGTAACCTCCTGACACTTCCTGTCTGACCTTTTAGAGATCATGTGACTTCCTGAAATCCCAGGCTCAACTGGGTTTAGGAATCATGTGATTTAGGCCTAATCTCATAAATCTGACAAAACTTCATTCAATCAGTTCCATTCACAAGGTACTTCTTTATGTGCATGAGATGCCATGCTCATATTTCATTTCCATTTACTCCTAATCAATCAAAAAGCATTTATTAAGCATCCCTTAGATATATGTGCTAGGTGTTTAAGAGACAAAAATGAAAATTTCCATCTTCTAGAAACTTACATCCTAACTAGCACTGCTTGTCAAGAGTAAGACTTTTTCCTTAAGGTAAATTGGACAAACAAAACTCACTTATGATATTTTACAGGAAGTCTTGGAACAAAGATCCTTACCTTTTTTCCCCCTTATATCAAAGACCCTTTTGACAGTCTGGTGCTGAAGGAGTATAGCTTCTAGGGGAAACAGCAGTAAGGGGGTCCCCCAACCTTAGAGTGCCTCTGTTCTAACAATCTGTCAGTATTTCTAAAGTCTTCTACCTTTAGAATCAATGATCCGGAGGTCCTCCTACCCCCTATACCTTAGAGGGCTGTTGTCCTAACAATCTGTCTATCAATGATTGTAAAAGTCTTCTGGTTTAGGAATATAATAATATTTCTTCCCTTAGACTTTAGGGAAGATGTACAAGTGATCTTGAGACCCTCTAACCTTAGAGTGCTATTGTTCTGATAATCTGTCAATGATTCTAAAGTTTTCTGGCTTTAGGATAGTCCTAGATCAGTGATGACCAAATTCCTGAGATCACTTATCAATTCTACCTCTAGGCCATAAAATCAACATATCAATGAAATGAAGAACTGTTTAAATTTATCTCCTTTTGCTTCTTCCTTTGTTAAATCCTTTTGGAATTTAGCCAATTTCAGTTGGGATTACAATTACAATAAACTTTGCTCCTTGACTTGGATATGGATTCAAACCTGTAAATTCTTTTGAGACACTTTGTGACACCTGTCTGTGACCCCAACCTTTTGGGGTCCCTTCCCAACCTCAATAGTACAATGCAATACAACAAACATTTATTAAGTACCTACTAAATACCACATTCAATCCTTGGAATACAAGAAAAAAAAAAAGGCAGGACAGTCCCTACCCTCAAGGAATTCACAATCCAAGGTGTGTTTTTTGTGATAATTTGCAAATGATATCTACATTTATATTCTCTACTTCAAAGCTTCAGAGTCAGAGAGAATAACCTAAAAGAAGCAGTTCTTATCACAACAAAAGAGATGCTTACCATTAGTTGCATAGCTGTTCACACTAAAACTAAGAACTACCTTCTTTATAAATCAATCAATAAGCATTTGTTAATTACCTACTAAGTACCTCATGGGATCTAGGGGACTATTTTATCAAGTCTTCAAAATCCCAAGAATTCTCTTTTTAAGTCTTAAAGGGGAGGAAGACAACCTGCAAATAAATATATACAAAATAAGCTCCATAATTCAAATAGGAAATAGCTAATCAGGGAGAAGAGCATTAGAATTAAGAGGGACTGGGGAATGCTTCCTGTAAAAAGAGTAATTTTAGATGAGACTTAAAGGAAGCCAGGTAGGTCAGCAGGCAGATCAAAGGACTGAGAGCATTTCAGGCATGGGGAACAGCAGGGGAGAATGCCCAAAGCTGAGAAATGGGTTGCCTGGTTCATGGAACAACCAGGAGACAATGTCACTGGCATGTGTGAAGAATCTGGTGAAGCCTATGAACCTCCTCTCAAAAGAATGTTTTTAAATGCATAGAATTGTTGTGCCACAGTTCCTCTGTCTCAGTTTCCCTTAATTGTTCTGCCTCAGTAGCAAAACCCCCCTTTCTGATAATTGGGCCGAAGAGTAATGGCTGCTGGCATTCCAAAGAGTCAAAACCTCCAGATGGCCTATTTCAATATCCTAGACATATCCCTTATCTTTTGGCTTCAGTCTCAGTGGCTCCTAACTTCTTCCCACATTTATCAGAATTTATGATTCTTTCATACCCTCAACCTGTCAGAACTGAATTGATAGTCCTTTCCTGGAACCCCAATCCCCCCAGTGCCCTACCCCACCTGCCTCTTGAGCTGTTTGTTCCGGAGCACCAGAGCCCTATAGGAATTGTTGGAGCAAACTCACTAATTGATGAATACTTTGAGATCCAGACAGCTGGCTAATGGCTGCCTGTCTAACTGTCCAGGACTGGGTGCTTTGAGACAAGAGTCCCATTCAGTCCCATCCATAGCTATGGGTTCTAAACTCTCCATTACCATCAATAAAATATTACCCAATCTCTGATCTGTAGTACTGCCTCAGTTTCTCCCGGAGCATTACAGAATAAAATGTTTGGGATTACAAAGAAAACCAATTAGATTGAAATAAATGATTTTTGTCCCCAATTTCACAGCACTCATCCCCCAAATCTATTACTCATGAAACCCTTTCTTGCCTCTCTCCCTTAATCCCTGTGTGGACAGAACCCTTATTCAAATTAAAATCAGAGACTCTCAAGGTAAAAAGCAAAAAGGATTTAATATGATTTAGAGGAAAAGGGCAATGCCCAATAGACAAGGTGTCTGTAGAGTACAAAGCACAACCTGCAAACACAGGTTGAACCCTAACAAAGAAGTCCCAGATAGCTTCTGGCCTCACGATATCCCACAGATCAAACTCTTAAGACAATAGTGAATAGATCACTCTTCAATCATTGCTATCTGACAGATAAATAATCTATTAGTCAGTGAAACCCAAATTCCAGAGACTACTCCTCTGGGTTATAGAATTAACATGTCAATGATAGAAAGCTGGACAAAGGGATCTCCTCTCTCTTAGGACTTTGCTAATTTCCTTTGGAATTTAGCCCACTTGTAATGGCATTACAATTACAATAAAATTTTGCCCCTTGACTAGGAAATGGGTTCAAACATGCAAATTCTTTTGAGACACTTTGGGACACAGGTCTATGACCCAAACTTTTGGGGCCCCCTTCCCAACCTCAATAATCCCATTGGCTATGGAGCTCTAATTTACCCAGACTAAATATGAACCCCAGAAACAAAGAATATTAGTCAATAATACACTCTACAATGTTAGGTACTTAATGCTAATGAAAAAGGGGGGAGGGGAAACAGGAGGGAAATGTTTAAGATAAATGAAGAGCTGCAGCTTTTAGCTATAGCTCAACTTGCAAAGTCTCAAGTAACAATTAGGGCATAGGTCAAGGTCATATTCTTATGAGAGGTCTTCATTCAGTTTAACCTATTCATCTCCTTCCCAATTAAGAAAGAAGAGTAAGGAGGAAAAGGAGAAAGAGGGGGTGGTACCATTTTTTTGGCGTTTTAAAGTTTGGAAAACATTGCTCAAGTGTGATCTCATTTGCTACCATAATCAGTATACTATCCCTCCCCCTTCACAGACAGCTAGGTTCCAATTGAGAAACAGCAGTATTACTTTGTTCTGTCCTTTTCCAATGTGAGCACAATAAAGTTTTTTTTTTTGTTCTTATGTACATATGGAATTTTTTCCCCTCGCGACTACCCGTATTGCCGTAATCCGTCTTGCGACGTCGTAAAAGTTTGGTTTCTCCTTAGTAACGAACAACGCAGAAGTCATGGCGGCGTTGGTGACGGAGGTTCGTGTGCTCGAAGGTCCCGGCGCCGCCAGAGATACGCGCCCGACCCAGGAACTGAGCCAAGCAGTGAGCCGCCTGCTTCCAGCCCTGGAAGCCGAGAGCAAGCTAAGCCGGCGCCGGGCCCTGGAGGGCCTTCAGCGGGAACTCGAAGGGGCCCCGCTGCCTCCAAGTGCCGACTTCCAGGAACTCTTCGACCGCCTGCTCCTGCCGCGGCTGCTCCGCTGCCTGGGAGACCCGGCTGAGAAATGCCGGGCCCTAGCCGTGCAACTCCTCCGCCTGGGCCTGAGCCACGGAGCCCGGCCTCAAGACGCGCTGCCGCAGCTCCTGCCCGCTCTCACACAGCGTTTGGCCGGCGTGGGCTCCGGGCCGCTGGTGGAGCCGTGCGAGGAGCTGCGTCTGGCCCTCGTGGAGCTGCTGAGCCTTGTGGTCCAGCTGTGCGGCCGGAGCCTGGCCCCCTACCTGGACGAAATGGTGCGCATCCTTCAGAGGACCATTGTGGACCCTTTCCCCGACGTTAAGAGGGAGAGCTGCAAGCTTGCGGGGAACTACGCGCAGAGCATCCCAGGTAATGGGGGACCCTGGCAGGCTCTTCAGAGAAGGTGCAAGGGTTTTCACTCAAAAGATTTTTTTTCCCATTTCTCTGCAGATCATTTCCATATGCAGTCGGAATCCTTAATTGCCCCTCTCATGCAAACAATTTCACACCAGCACTCCAAGGTCCGAGTGGCCGTGATTCAGGCCACAGGGTTGGTTATACAGTTCGGAAATGCCAAGTCAGTGGATGATGTTATTTCTCACTTTGCACAAAGGCTATTTGATGATGTCTCCCAGGTAACTTTTAGTTTTTACTTCTTTGAGACTTCATTTTTTTTTTCCCTGTCAGAACACATGCTTAAGTGGTGCTAATATAATAGCTCACTTTAATGGAAAGGAACATCCTATTTCATTGTATTGAATTGTATTGACAGTTACATTACTCTCATTGACAAGATATAGAATTTTCAATAAAATGGGGAAAGATGGAAGATTATTGTTCTTCAGAATCTTTAGGACTGTATAGAAGTTCTTAATTTTTTTATATCATGTATCCCTTTGACAGTGGAAGATAGTAGGTTGAGGGGGATGACACATTGAGTTTAGATGCCAGTGTTCAGTACCATTGTTCAACAACCTGTGAGTAAAAGCAGAAGCAGCAAATGGGAGGAGTAATCCAAGATTGGGATTTAGTGAAGCATGATTGATGACAAGATCAGGAGGTCAAGGGATTCAAGGGTAGAGAGTGATATATATTAGTTAACTATACGATCAAGATTGGGAAGGGAGGAAAATGAAATCTGAGTAAGGAGAACAGTGAACGATAAACTAGAAGTTATTGCTTTAACCTCAGTGCTATGAGATTTGGAAAAAAGTGAGTAATTGGCACTTTCTTTTTTGTATACACATTGTAACAAATTGCTGGTGGGAGGTTCCTTTTAAATAAAAACTATTTTTTAGTTTCTCTGCCTGAGAACTCTTTCACATTTTCTTGACAGACAGTTCCAAGTCTAAATTTGAAAGAAAGGTAAAACTGTCATACAAAAGGAATGGGATTTGGTCTTCGCCTCCTTGCCCCATCTTCCCATTTTCATTTCATTATAGAGGAAGGTAAATGAATTAAAGAAAGAATAAAAAATTCTAGTCAGATTTTTGGATTTGAAAACTTTTTGTATTTGTGTAGGGGGAGAAGAGACAGATTTTTTTTTTTTTGGCTGAGGCAATTAGGGGTAAGTGACTTGCCCAGGATCATACAGCTAGGAAGTATTTAAGTGTCTGAGGCCAGAGTTGAACTTGGGTCCTCCTGACTTCAGGGCTGGTGCACTATCCATTGCACCACCTAGCTGCCCCAAAAGTATTCTTTAGGTACAATATGATGATACTACTGAAAATCAAGTTATATGATGTAAATGCTAAAAATAAGAATTTCTGAAATTGCTTTCTATTATCTACTTTGGAATAGATATTAAAGAAGATAAAGAGAAATATGAAAGAACATTTTGGAAGGTGTAGTAGATTGTACCAGAAGAGATTAGTGTAATAGCACATATGAAAATAACCTAGCTCATGAAACAAAAGCTTATTTGCTACATATTGATTTATATTCTCTACGATTTACAGGCATGTGAAAAAAATTGAATTTATTTATTTTGTGATCAAAATTAAATGAGTTTGCTCCTTATAATACTTCTACATAATTTAATTTCTCAGTAGATAGAATTGAAAATGACTTTCTGTTTAATCATATTAATCCCATGTACAGTTAGTCTCTATACATTTACACATGTCCTAAATTCTCACTTCTCCATTTCTAACAGATGAGGAAGCCAAGGTCTGGGTGGGGTTTAGCTGACCTATTCAATCTCTCATTTGTAAAAATAAAAATTAAGTGTTTTCTTACTACCATAAATTCATATATCTGGGGGAGAGACAAAAATAAATAAGATACAATTCCTTTAGGGACACAAACTTAGTAAACTTCATTGGCTTCCTGTCAACAAGATCAGGTATTGAATAACTTTCCCCTTACTCTCCACCCCCACTTTCCCATGTATTCTGTGATCCAGTGGTGCTGGCTTCCTGGATATTCCTTAAACAGGATATCCATCCACTTTGTGCCAGTCCCTAATGTCAGGAATGTTCTCTGTCATCATCTCCATGTTTTGACTTCCCTGGCTTCCTTAAAGTCGCAGCTAAAAATCGCAGTTTTCTACAACAAGCCTTTTGCTATCCCTCTAATTACACTGAAGTTCTCTCCCTCTGTTGATTATTTCCAATTTAATCTTATTTGTACATAGTTGTATGTTGCTTTCCCTGTTGAAACTATCGTCTTCTTGAGAACAGGAACTGACTGTCTTTTACCTTTATTTGTATCTCCAGTTCTTAATACAGTGCCTGGCACATAGTAGTCCCTTATTAAGTGTTTATTGACTGACTGACTCACAAGGGGAAGTTCATCAGAATTAGATTTGGAGATGATAGCAAGAAATCTTGAAATGAGAAGGGGGAAGGGAATCTTACAATAAATGATCTCTAGTTTCTCAAAAAAGCATGAGAAGTGCTTGTTCAACTCCCTCCACATTTTTCACTGTTATAGGGGCAATCTTCTGGAGAAGATTGTGTGATGAAAAGATGATACAAGAGGCTTGAAAATAGTGGAAAAGATTTGGATTAGCCTCAGTAAGTATTAGGAAAGAGAATTTAGAGAAAAGTAAAGATTATATTGCTTCTGAGGATCCAATTGAGATTAAATAACATGAATCACAAGGATTGGAAAGGAAGGAGATGAGTTTTGACCATAGGAATGAGTTTGGATCAGTAGTTAAAGTGGCCAAAGGCATTATTGCATTTTCTAAGATTAGAGATTCCTACTTCCTGGAAGCAGTATTATGAAAGGTTTAGTAATCCTGGAACAGGCTAATTAGAGAGTAAAAGGCTGACACTCCGATTTTTTATCAGCTAACTGTTCTTATTAAAGAAAGATGAAATAATGAAATGTAAGGTATATGTAAAATATACAGCTTTCTTTTTAAAACATAATTGTTTGATTCTCTATTTCAACAGAACTAAACTACTGGCGCTGTCAATACCATTTGTTGAGATATAAAACCCATAAAAGCAACAAGAATGAATATGGTTTTAGGAATTCATATCACCATTTAGATTTTAATCATCTCTTCTTGATTGTACTGCTTCTGTTGTTCTCCACACATATATGTTCTTCCCAAAATTCAGTTGTTACTTTCAAGTAAGAATGTTTTGTGTTTTTCCCTGAACCGGACCATTTGTAAATTAGGGGATTCTTAAACTTCTCTGTTTTTAATAAGGCACTCTTCACTTTTCTACAGTTTCTCTCTATGTTCCTCTATTTTAAAATCTGTGATGAAAATGTTTTTAATTAGGCCATTTTGTATAAACTGTGTTTCATTTTAAGTTACTTAACATGTTTTGCTTGAGCTTGGAAATTAAATAGAATTGGGCCTATTTGGTCCTGAAATGAGTGATTCCCTTGGGGATGCACAATATTGTACAGGCTTTGGCTTTTAGAGAGTATGGCAGACAGTTGTTCCTCTATCTCCCTTAGAAGCAGCTTTTTTCAGTGGTTAGAGTGCTTAACTTGTGAGCTAGAAGAATTGGGTTCAGAATTCACCTCTGTCACTGAAAGTTATGTGACTTTTTAGTGAACTAGACCTTTCTTTCCCGATTTGTAAAATCAAGGATTTGGGCTTGGAAATCTCCAAGGCCCCCTTTGGGCAGCCAAGTGGCATAGCAGATAGGAATACCTGAGTTCAAAGATTTATTAACATTTCTTAGCTGGGCAAATTTTTTACCCCTGCTTACCTCAATTTCCTGACCTGTAAAATGAGTTGGAGAAGGAAACCAAAAACCACTCCAACAGCTTTGCCAAGAAAATCCTAAAAGGGGTCACAAAGAGTAGGACATTACAGAACAACAACAAAAGACCCCTTTCAGATCTGAATCTACAATTATGCTGTGATCCTTCTTGGGTCAGAATGTATCTCCAGTAACAGCAGAAGGAAGAGTTTTGAGTGCTGTGGTACAAAGAAGGAAAAAGTGAGGGTACTTGGTGGCCAGGGTTTCACATGGAGCCTATATCCTTTGAGACTGAGGGAAGCTAAAAAGAACACCCCACCCCCACCCCTACCCCACCCCCGCAGGGAGTCACACCCAAAATTCTAACTTGAATCTACTGCTGCTATGCTCCATATAAATGGAGTTTGCGTATCACGTGAAGCTGGAAAAAAGAGAATAAAGAACAGAAAAGTTTAATGTGTTCTAAAGGTCTGCAACTCCTTTGAGACTTTTGGAAGTAGTGGTCATGGTCATGGTCAAGCATCTCCTTTTAGGTAGAAGGCTGCTTTTCTAAGGCAGAAGGGATATCAAAGTGGCTGTGTTGTAATAGTCTGAAAATGGAAATGTTGTTTCTGTACAAAGAAGGGATACATTTGCATACTTAAGGTGTTTGCTGCATTTGAAATAATACCTAAATTTGGAAGGAGAAAGTGTTACATAAAAAAGAAAGATGTTACTAGTTTCAGAGCAGTAACACATGACAAGGCAGAAGCTGCATTGCCAATTTCCTATCTCTTGTGTTTGAATTCATTATAAAAAATTTAAAATTACATTTGACAAATTTGCAGGATATTGTGTTGGAACTAATTTGACATTTTGTGAATCTTTTCATAAAGAGGTTTTGCTTAGAACTGATTGGGACTGTTGGAAAATGTTTAGACTCTGAGCAACACAAGGTTCACAAACTAAAGAGCTATTAAAGTGATTGACCATTTTAAAGGAAAAGAGAAGGAATAAGCATTTTAAAAATTTTATTTTTATATTTTATTTTAAAATTTTCTCCACCTACATGTAAAGATACTTTTCAAAGATTTTGAGTTCCAAATTTCTTTCCCCCTTTTCCTCCCTCCCCAAGACAGTAAGCAGTGCATTTTTTGTTTTTTCTCATTTTTTTTCCCTTTTTGATTTGATTTTTCTTGTGCAACATGATAATTGTGGAAATATGTATAGAAGAATTGTACATGTTTAACTTGGATTACTTGATTTCTAGGGGAGGGGATGGGGATAAGGGAGGAAGAAAAAAAATTGGAATACAAAGTTTTGCAAGGATGAATGTTGAAAACTATGCATATGCTTTGAAAATAAAAAGCTTAAAAAAAAAGACACTAAGCAATCCGTTATTCCAGATATACTTCCACACCAGCCATGTTGTATCAGAACAAAAAAGAAAAACCAAGAGAAAGAAAAAGGGTGAAAATACTATCCTTTGATCCATATTCAGTCTCCATACTTCTCCCTTTGGATATGGATGGCATTTTCCATTTCAAGTGTATTGGAACTTTCTTGGATCGATATATTACTGAGAAGAGCCAAGTCATCACAGTTGATCATCACATAATCTTTTTGTTACCATGTACAATGTTCTGTTCTGCTCATTTTACTTAACATCAGTTTGTGTAAGACTGTCCAGCCTTTTCTGAAATCAGCCTGCTCATCTTTTTTTTTTTTTTTGCTGAGGCAATTGGGGTTAAGTGACTTGCCCAGAGTTCACACAACTAAGGAAGTGTTAAGTGTCTGAGGCTGGATTTGAACTCAGGTCCTCCTGACTTCAGGGCTGGTGTTCTGATCATTATTTCTTATAGAATAATCATGTTCTATTACAGGAAATAAGCATTTATAGAACACTCCCATGTGTCAGACACCATGCTAAACATTTCTTAACAGATATCTCATTTGATCCTCTTGAGGATGCAAGGCACATACTATTATGATCATTATTATATAGTTGAGGAAAAGGAGTCAAACATTCACTGACTTCCTCGGAGTCTTAAATCTAATCCAGTGTCTGAGGCTGGATTTAAACTTGAGTCTTTCTGATTCTAGGTCCAGCTCTCTCTCCACTGCTCCCCCAACTGCCTCTAAAATTATTCATATAGAGGTCCTATGTATAAAATACCTTACTAGAATAGGATGGTACTTAAAAAAAAAAAAGAAAAAAGATTTGTTCTTCTTTCTTACAACCTCTTTGACCTTGGACAGGGTATATGGCCTCTCAGAGCCTCAGTCTCTCATCCCTGAAATGAAGCCTTTGGATTAGATGACTCAGGTTTCCTTCTAACCCTAATTTTGTGATTTTAAAACCATGTACTTGATAAGTATATCAATTATGAATTTACTACACCCATTCATATCAGCAACAGAAAATATCATGGACTGCTGGCCAGAATGAGAATAGCCTTGTTGACATGGAATTGAATATTTTAATAATACTGTTACAGTAGAATTCTAGTTGTCCTTGGACTTTCTTTTAGAATGACTTTTATCAAAAAAAAAAAAAGAGAGAGAGAGAGAGAAGACCTGAAATAACAATTCATTTTTATGTGCATGTATCATTAATCTCTTTTTTATATTGACTTTTTACTTTTTGTATCTATCCCTCATCCCATCTTGGAGTTTGGGGGGATTTGGTCAGTAAAATGAAAGAAAGGTAAAGTAGATTTCTATTTTGAGCCACTCTGATCAATTGAGTTTTGATTTTTTTTTTTAATTGAAATTTTTAAAATTGTTTTCTACTTAGTAAAACTGTTACCTGGCAACACCATATTTATATCATATAAGCAAAAAGAAATCAAATAAATACCTTTTCACTAAGTTGAATTTATAAGATTCTTCAGCATACTGAGAAGAAATAGAAAAAATTGTCTAGGCTCTCATTAAGGGAAATGGGGAAGGTCAAATACCTAAAATCATCCTCCTTCCACCTTTTTTTTTTCTTCTAGCTCTTTCAGTTTATAAAGTGAGAAATTTAAAATTTGCTTTTTACAAATAGTTCCATTCTTTCTTGTTTCTAGATCTGAATGCCCATTGTATAGGTACTGACTGCCTTGTACCTGGACAGCTGTGCCAGATGTCACAATCAAAGTAAAGGCAGAAGCAGAGCACCAAGACTTGTTCTAGCAAGTTTATTCAGTTTTCTTGAATATTGGCCTCAGGGAGGTTTTTTTAAATCATAAAACTCTAAAAAACATATTTAAACCTGCCAGATTGGCACAGCATAAGTTTCTAATTATTCTTCTGAATGCCTTTGCTGTCATATTTATGAAGGTACTGTACATCCTTACATATGTTTTGGCACTACCTGTGTTGGATTTGGGATTTTTTTTTTTTTTTGGCATATAGTCTTTGACTGACAGACTTTCTAGTATTATCAGCAAATAGTACTAACTAAACTTAATGTTTGTATCTTATCTTAAATAATGTTGTAATAAATAAGAATATAAGTTAGTGCCTTTTAGTTCTATTTAGTTCCAACAGTTCTATTTGTATCACTATATCTCTATGACCTGCCTACTGTTGTATATAAAAATGAAATTAAAAGTAAAATTTATAATCTATATAATTATAGATTTAGAATGTACTTGGAGCCATTTTGGATTCCTTTTGCTTTTCATCTAGATATAATGCATTATATCTATTAAGATATTCTATTAAGAAAAAATGCCTTTTAAAAAAAGTTTTATTGATAATTGTTTCTTTTCAATACAATTTCTCCTATTTTCTCTCTCTCTCTCTCTCTTTCTCTCTCTCTCCCTAATATATATATTTAAATTTCTTTTTTATTTTCTACTTTAAAAATAATTTTATAATATTTCTCCACTTAGGAGCTTATTCTATAACATAGTACCAAAACAAAACAATACATAAACAATGTACACCATTATATGCTTCATTCTATACCCAGAATTTGCTATCTTTCTACTAAGAGGAAGAAGGTATGTTTTACTAAGTGGAATCAAAATTAGTCACTGCATTGACAGTTTGGGTGCTTTTTGTTACTTTGGTCAGTATGAAACATTTTTCCTTAGGTTTTTGATTATTAATATAGTCCTGTATCATTTCTTTTTTCATCATATGACTTGTTTTAGGAGGTATTTGCCTACTGAAACAAAGACTAGGAAAACTTGATAGCTACTTGTTTTGTCACTAGAAAGTAAGCTCTTTGAAATCAAAGACTATTCATTTTTTTCTTTGTATCCCCAGTATCTAGTACATAGTAAGCCCCTGATAAAATGCTTGTTGATTATTTCTTCATAACAAAAAGTTACTAATTAAACAATTGGTTAGATTGTGCTTAAACCTAACAACAACAACAGAAAAAACAAGAAACATTTAAATTCTTTACCAAAAAGAAAGTAGGCAGTTAGGTACAGTTAATTTTCAGGATGGTCTAGTACTTCCTATTAACAAGTGAGGCTTATGAAGCACAGTGTCTGCAAGTAAGTGTTTCAAAAAATGTAACAGTATATTCAATTACCTGTTTTGATATGTAGTATCTGAAAAGGAATATATGGTGAAAACAGTGCAATTCATCTTGTCAGATGATCAATAATCAAAGCTGTTTACTTACTTTAATTTCTTTTTTTCTATTGAGAACTGGCCACATGAAAAGTAGAAGAATTACGAATATGATTATAGAACCAGAAATCCTTACATGTGGGAGTGGGAAGGAGGTCTACATTTGTCTAGTACTGCATTTTAGGGTATTCAGATTAGCATGTCTGTGGATTAATTGAGGCTACAATTCACATTCTGGGCTGTTAGGAGGGATTGTAAGGGAGTGACTGAAGATTTTAAAAGTAATTATATAAAATTTACCATGTTCATTTTTTTCTGCAAAGTAATAAAACTCTTATTTTCTTTTATAAATAGGTTCGACATGCTGTGACTTCGGTTGTTGGAAACTGGCTGTTACATTTGAGAGACAGATATTCATTCTTTCATAAGCTAATTCCTTTGTTATTGAGCAGCTTTGATGATGAAATACCTGAAGTCACGTAAGCAGGATATAATACTGACATTTAATGTAAAAATATCCTTTTTCTTAATTAAAAACAATTTATTCCTGTTTTGTGCTCCCCTCTTTACTCCTCTTTCCACTCCACCCCTTTCCACCCATCAGCCCACAGCAATCCCCTGAAATAAAAGAGAAAGAAAAAAAATTTAGCCATCATACCAATCAGGATATGCAGTATTACATGCTTATGTTTGTAATATATTTTCAAGAATGAGGAAAGAAATATAAAATACCTTTATTTTCAGTAAACTTTCTTGGAGTAAATGTGAAACAACTTATAAAATTCTTAATATAAGTAATTTTTGCTATTGGGAATGGTATTTTTTTCCTGGAGTTTGGCAGTTTCTTTCCTAAAAATTGTAAAATTTTGTAGCTCAGTAGCAGCTCTCCCTTGGACTTGCACTGACTTAGTTTTTAAGAACTCAAGGTCATTTTCGTACCATGATAGTATTGAATATAAAACATAACTATATTTCTAAAACACACACACTTTCTCTCTCTCTCTCTCTCTCTCTCTCTCTCTCTCTCTCTCTCTCTCTCCCTCTCTCCATAATATATATATTTTTAATTTATTTTCTACTTTAAAAATAAGTTTATAAATTTGCTTTTACTTCAGATTCATTTTTTTTAAAGCTTTTTATTTGTATAACATATGTATGGGT